>JAOBAY020119079.1:0-16421 GCA_025331085.2 Zoanthus sociatus | reverse complement strand
CCCCCCCCCCCCCCCCCCCCCCCCCCCCCCCCCCCCCCCCCCCCCCCCCCCGAAGAAAATAAAAAAATATAGGCTAATGATCAACTTGTTTGCAGCTGTGTTTTTATTGTTTTTTCTCCAGGATTAAGAACCCATTTTAAGAACCTAAAAAGCCTCAAATTCTGTTAACTACCATTTACATATAAGAACCTGTTTAGGCTAACTCCTAAAAATGTAGGTTCTTGCAGGTTTTTACTGTAATGCTTGTCTTTTTTTAAAATGATTTCATTCGTGTTTTTTATGTACTAAATTCTTTTTTTTTTTAATTTTACAGTTTTAAATTTTTGGCATGACTTTTTATTCTTATGTTAATAATATTTTAAGCTTTTCATCAAGCAGTGCTTCAAGTGTTCATAAAATCAGTTGCAAGATTGTACAGTTGTGTCACTCAACATAGTTTGCCTTTCTTTAATTTTCAAAATTAAAAAATAATTTTAGATTTATGATTACCAAAATTTTAATTTACATAGACAATATTGCATTAATATTGATGAACATTAAAGTTAAGAAAATGCTGTTTATGTGACATTCTGCAGTGTATAAAAGTATAATAGTCCTTATCTTTTCTGAAATTTTGATATGTTTTTTATTTGTTTTTTGTACTCCACTGAACAGGAATAAATGATTAAATTGTCTTTTCTGAAATTTTGATATGTTTTTTATTTGTTTTTTGTACTCCACTGAACAGGAATAAATGATTAAATTGTAACGCCAAAGTAATTTTTTGTTGTTCTAGTGTCACAAATGGATGAAGACCAATATGTGCCAATCTGGACTGTTGCAAATTTCAATCAGGTATGAGCTGCTGCTGTATTTTTGTTTGTTATAGATCATTGCATTTGTTACATTGTTATCCCAATATTGTATGGTCTTTTTGGTCTACTGAGAGCATAGTTAATATCAAAATGAGTGTGAATCCAGAGTTTGATGAATTAAAACTCAAAGCTGTCTACAAGAAACAAGTGCCTCCTCCTGTCAAAGTTAGAGAAACAAGGCTTTAAAAAAAGGAATTTGAAAAGCCATTCGTTAAGTTTTACAGAAGCAACTACAAATAGGGGCAGAAGTATGGAGCATTAAAAAAGGAGTTTATGGAGCTCTGAATAGTTTGGAAAGTTATTGACACATTGTATCCTTTTCTTGTAAATCTTGTATTTGTGTGTGTTTTTAATTAATTTTTTTCCTTTTCTGTTTGGTTTTGAATATGTTCTTCACGTGTGAGCTTGTTGCTTTTTGTTATTTGGCACGTGCCGTGATTACTGGTTTTTTGTTTCTTTATTAGCATTGTTAAGTTACTGTGCTGACTTACTTTAGTGGGTAGTTTCAGCTGAATTGTTCTTCAATTGGTACAGGATTTAATGGAGTGCAATTAAACCAATTATAGCTGCATGCAGTTAAGGTATCGTGCTGATGAATATCAGCATTTTAGTTGTCTGTTCAGATATCTACTACCTGATACATGCTTGTAAAAGTCCATTTGGTATATTCATATTTAAAACGTTCTATATAAATCCAACATGTTAGTATTAATATTTATGGCCTTAAAGTGGTACTATGACGAAAATTGCGTCTTTCCTATCGAAGCCATTTTATAACATAGACTAGTAGTCTGTGTGAGAAGAAAAATGCTGTTTATTCCATCTCATTTTAAATTACTGTGCAATTTTAATGCAGTAAGTAAACATAAATTTTTCTCCAGTAATGTTTTTTACGATTTGCAGATCAAGAAACTGACAAGTAACTTATCATTAGTGAAGGAGGCTATTAAAGGTGAGCCGTATTATTTGATTTATAGCATTATTACTGTACCTGTTTGGGACAGAGAAACTTTAACAATTTGGCCTTTCTTACACTTTCTTTTGAATGAGGCTTTGCAAAAGGCAGAAATGGACATTAAATTTTATTTGTCTGAGAATTCTTTTGATGGGCTCTGAAGGTCCCTGGATATAAGGAAACATGCAAAAGTTACCAAAGTAACTCGCTTTTTAAACTACTTGAACCAGGTCTTCACCTGGTTACAAACCAAATATCAATAAACTTAGTCTTGATTTTAAAAGTTTAGTCTCCATATATTGGCAGTTTTTAGTAAGAATACTATTTTTTGCTTTTTTTTTCTTTAGATTCTCCAAATCTTCAGTTGGATGAATCTGGTGACAAATTGCGTGCAAATGTCAAGAGATGTATTGTTATTTTACGGGAAATACCAGAATCTACTCCTATTGAGGTAATCTAGTTCAGAACTCTCACTTTTTTGCTTTTGATAGTCATTGTTTAAATGTTGATGTAGAAACTATTGATTTAAATATGATGTCATAGGAAAACGTACCCTATTTGTTGTAATGGTGAAAACTAATGCTGCTGTAAGTGGTGAAAAAACAGATATCTGAAGCATTTATTAAGGGATTGTTAAAGCGTAAATACAGTTTATAAATATTTTTTAAATGTTTCAATGACTTGTATAAATGAAAGTGTTTAAACAGGTGAGCAAAATTTTTTAAAGTATGAGCCAAAATGTTTGAATGGAAAAGCAAAATATTTTAATGCATGAGCTATAACAAGTTTGTTTAAAGTTACACAACCTGATCCTCTCGATAAATAATGAACCCTCCATAAGTAAATGTTCACTGTGCCTTACACATTGTGACCCAGAGAGCGAAAACATGCCAAATGGGCAAATGAATGCTTGGTGAACAGTAATTGAGTGCTTTGACAGACAAACATCTTAAACGTTTTTGGATTATGTCCCATACAGGAAGCAATTAAAGATTCTGATATGTGCTTATGATTTGAGAGTTTGTTGTGTGAGTTAATTGTACTCTGTTATATTCTATGTTAATTTGTGAATAAAAAAATTCCTTCTCTAAGTAGGAAATGCAGTTGCATTAGAAAGGCTTTTTGAGTTCCTTAAGAAAATTTTTGACTTAGATTTGGTTTTCATATAAATACATTTTTTTCTCAATTTTTAGGAAGTCCAAGGACTTTTTTCTGGAGAGAATTGCCCAAAGTGGACAAGTTGTGAGTTTGCCCATAACAATTACTGGTATATTACATTTGAGTCAGATCAGGATGCACAGAAGGTAGGAGATCATGTGATATATGTGAGAGATTTCTTACTTGCATCTTGTAAATTTTTATATGTGATGGTATGAATTCTGATTGTTGTTTTTTGCTTGGTAAGGCTTATCGTTACTTGAGAGAAGAAGTTAAAACTTTCAATGGAAAACCTATAATGGTAGGTTTGGATATTATGTATGATTATCTTTCAGATAACAGTTGAATAAAAAATGTTTGATTTTTGTTAATATTATATTGTTGAATAATGTTATCTAATAGTTTTATTTTTTTAAAGGCAAGGATAAAAGCTAAACCAATGCACAGCTCTAACTTTCTTCCCAAGAATGGATTTCGGCCACAGGTAAACTAATATTTTATTTTTATTACAAGAATTTTGTTTTAAAACTTTAGTGCTTAAAATGAAAATAGTTACATGCAAGACATCATCTTCACTTAACAATAGTTGTAGTTGCTGTGCTAGCAAAAAGAATATCATAGATTTTTTGTAGGAAAACAACAAGTGTGTCAAGATTATTCAATCTTATTTTTCTCTTGTAAGAAACAACAATTGAAAGCTCAATAAATTTGCTTTTCACCTGTCCACATCTTGAAATTTTACATTAGCTTCATTGACAACAACTGCAAGCAAAGAAAGATGGAGCTCAGATTTAACATTATAACTTTAACGGTCATGTTATGTAGTCACCTGATGAGTGTGGTCCTTTTGGGCCACAAGAAACAATTTTGTCATGAAAAATACACCATGAAAATACAGTAGTAGTTTCATTATCCTTCATTTTATGCTGCTCTGACCTCTGATGTCATTGAGCACTTTATTAATTTTTTATATGTAAACTTCAATATATAATTATATATATATAGTTCTACAATTTACACTCAAATACAAACTTTCATGTTTTTTTGAGTGTGTTGCACAAGTGGATATACTCGCCATGCCTGCACATAATTTACTTTATTTATTAGTAATGTCTTCCATTATTCTTTTGTTCTTCATTTGGAACAAGTGTTGAAATTTTCACTTCTGTTTTAGGTTTTAGCTGAATCACAGCAGCAGCAGCAACACCACTCACAGCAACAACAGCCACAGCCACAGCAACAGCAGCAAACCCAAACTATTTCATTTAATCAGCCTCGGCATTTTCAATTTCCTCCTGTTGCCCAAGTTTATAATGGCCAGACAGTAAGTCACTTTTAAATTTCTTAGTTCTAATTATAACAGTTAGAACTGTGTTCATTTTAGTATCTACGGTGTCCCATCCGGGGACACTCATCTGCGAACACTCATCTGGGGTTACAGTCAACTCTCGTAAGCGACCACGCTTGGTGCACGACAAAGTGGTCGCTTACGGGAGGTGGTTGCTTACGGAAAAGATCAACAAAATAAGTTAACACTGGATTGATCAATTAATTACATAAACATATTACCTACTCAGCTAAAATTAGGCAAATAGAAACTAATTAATTTGATTTTTTTCACATGCAACAAGTTTCGGGAAAAGTAGAGTGGAGTGTACAGTTCTTGTCAATATGTCCCTTCTTCATTCCCGCCATTTCTCGGTTTATTCTAATTACACACTGGTATTTCAAGACAATTTTCTTCATCTGGACAGGGTACAGTTTCAATTGAGGTTTATTTTGTATTGCTTACACACGAAAAATAAACAAGTGCAAATTCAATCGCCATTACTTTTGCACGTCTGAACATACCCTATATCATTTTGGAACAGATCACTGTAACAATTAATGTAAACTGTTACTGTCTGTCAGCAGTCCGGGGTAGCATCATTAAAAATTGAACTTTTGTCACTTCTGAGTAGTGATTTACTAACGATCATACATGATTGTGTTAGGTGGTCGCTTACCAAAAACAGAAAACAAAAGAATATGTCAAATTTCTGGCCTAAAAAGTGGTCACAGTCACTTTAGAAATTTGAGTGGTTGTCGCTTACGAGAGAGCCCTGGGAAAAGTATTTAACTGAGAGACAAAACGGTTGTTTACAAAGTGGTCGCTTACGGGAGGTGGTCACTTACAAAAAGAGGTCACTATGAGAGAGTTGACTGTACTTAACTACTTACCATAACAATTAATATTGTAATTGAGCACCAATTCAATCTAAAGCAAAGTGTTTGCTTATCTTTGTTCTCGCTGATTGTTAGCCCAGTACCAGTAGTAAGCCCAAGAGCAAAAATATGGTATCTAATCATTGTTGCCTACGACGTTTGTTTCCACAGCATTTCCAGTACTATCCTGGTATGATGCACACATGGCCTCCTGCACAGATATTTGCTGAAGCACCAATTGTAAGTTTGGATCCAATCGTGGCCAGTCAAGTAAAATTTTGAAATAACAGATAACTATTACTGTAGAATACATTTTAATAATAAAGTATATAGAACTGTCCATTGTTCCTTAGACAATGGATATTTCTACAATAACCATATTTTTATTCCAAGTTTCTAAGCACAGTACTTTACTCTTATCTATACAGAGTCATACAAATAAGGACTGCTGTGCTCTAGGGAATAGATCTCTTCCTTCCAACAACAAGGTCCCCAGTTTGATCCTTGCTTTGTCAAGATTTAATATTTGTGTGTACTGCTTATCTGCTGAAGTTAACTCAGCTTTCTATCCTTCCGGGGTTTATAAATGAGTACCAGTGTCTGCTGGGAACTAACTTGTGATGATTAATGTCATGTCAAGGGTTGTCAAAGACTCCACTCCCATTTGCTTAACACTACAGAAAACGAAGATAAGTGCTGGCTTCATTGAGTGTCTTGGCACGTAAAGGATTTAGCTTAGCTAAGTGGAAATGTGAAAAGTCATATGATTACACCATCTTTAAGAACCAGAAAATAATTTAGTTCCCACTTCAGTTTCATGGTGGTTTTCTGACCACAACCTTGTAGCTTTTTATATCTGAAATGCAAAATTATTTTATAATTAAAAAGAGTATTCCTTTAAACTTCTTTCATTTGAAGAATAGGACTTTAACTTTTAAGAATGTTACAATTATTGCTTGGTGATTGTTTAGTTTGAGAATAATCATTGTGAATGTTCTCTATTGTTTAATCATTACATGGAAGTAGAAATTGTTGAACAATGTCAAGCTTTACTGACTATTTAATCCATAGGCACAAAGTTACCCAAATGGATTTGTACCTGGTCTCAAACCAGGTAAGTGAGTATAAATTATTATTTTCAGTGGTTGGATTAATTTTTTGTTGTTGTATGTTTATTGCTTCAATGTCCTTAAAATGGTGTTGCATTATTGCATTTTCCTCTAAAAGGAACTTAAACACATTTTATCTTGAACTCTTGGTTTAAGAGTTCAATCAACAAGAGAAAGCAGAAAACTCGATATAAATAAATAACGAGAAGACTGATCATTCACAAACTAGCAGAAAACTCACTTTTCAGTAGTTAAAACTTTGTGAGAGCAACATAATGCAATTGCTTTGGCGAAAAGTTGTTGCTCCAAATGTCAGCCTTTTGATGATGATCAGACCTTTCCACCTTGCAGATGTTCTTTGTTATCCTTGCTCCAGTGAGTGAGGCTGTAACACCACAACACTGGATTGAATAGAGCACACAAATATAACAATCTAAACTAAGGTTTACACAATTTTCTTAACTATAGATTTACAGAAAATTTCTTCACATTGCATTTGCTAGCAGAACTAGTGTTTAAAAACTATTCAAGAAGTAAATTAATTTTTAGTTGTCGAGTAAAAATACTTTAGTTATTGTTTTTATGAAATATTATTTTATTATAAATGATATTGAAATTATAATATTTTAGTTCATTTTTATTATTAAATTTTTCTTTTGCAGTTCAAGCTCAGAATCCAGGTCGTGGTTACTCAGGAACTAGAGTTAGGTAAAGTGAAAGTTTCCATTTGTGATGTAAAAGCTTGTGCTATTATTACAGCAGCAGCAATAATTTAGTACCAAGTTGTCGCAATGTAAATAAATATAGAATGATTGGCAATGCTTTTGGAAAAATGCTACGTTATGAACAATAGTATTTTCAGCAGCCTGTGGTGAGCAGGCTTCCTGATGGTTGTTTGTCACTTGAAACAATCCAAAGCATCATCATTAGCAAAATAATGTTTTCCTTTTCATATCCTCCTTTATATGTTGTACATCATGCATGTCTTTCTAGGTTGCCTTCAGTAGCTTGCTCCTCCACTTTTTATTTAAAAAACTGATTTTAAAACATGTTTATTCTTCTCCCTGTGATGCAAATATCCCCATAATATATCTCTTTGTCCTCCAAATCAACAAAGAAATCCACCCCAGAGTTGCAATTAACAGCCTACATATGTGTAACGTCGTTTATTGTCCAGATCATGAATTTCTAAGCATTGTACTACTTCACTCATATTTATGGATTTTACACCATTATAATACCATTGTTTGGATGAAAGCTAGCAATATCAATCCCGTTTGCATGTCTGTCTACTAAAACAACACTTAATTCCAAAAGCCATTTTCACTTTAGTGTAGAACTTCTAGCACTTGTGCCATAAGTCAACACCAGAAGACCATCACTCAGGTAGCAAAAGCAATCAACTACCGTCTACCATTACAGTAAACCAACCAGCTATAATTACATGAACTCCATTCACTGCTTGAGACTCGCTATACCAGAACAACTTAAAACCATTGCCGATTATTCTATTTTCTTTTGCTTTCCACCAAAACTGAAGATGGATTTGTGCATAAAGTTGTCATGGAATTTAAAACCAGCTTAGGTACTATGGCTGGATGTCCTTCCAAACATCCACTGTTTTGAAGGCTTCTTAAAAACCTGTTAGTATCTTTATCGTAATAACATCATTTGAAGGACTTCTAATGTAGCCAAAGACATTGAAGAAAGGTAAAGTTCTCTCCAGCAGATATCAACCCAGTAGTTCATGATTTTTGGCATATCGAGGTCTTGGGGCTTGCATAAGATGATAATTTTAAGTAAAGCATTAGTCAGAGTGTTTGTAATATTTATTAATTAATAATCTTCATTTCATTAAGTTAAGATTATCAATCTCAAAAACTAAACATGACCTTGATAATCTCTCCAATGCACAAAATATTAAATGTTACTTCCTTTTATGCCAGGTTTAATTCCAAGAATAATTATCATAGAGAGCAGCCCCAGCACCAAGAGAGGAGTGATTCTCAACAACAGTCCAATCAAACCAGGCCACGGGTGCAAAGTACAAATGGCAGCATCAGCACGAGTAGTATTAGTTCAACTGCAGTTACAAATACTACTAACAGCAATAGTAATGGCAACAGTAGCAGCAGCACTAGTTTCAAAAATAACAGAGTGGTCAGACCTGGTGAAGATGATCACAGACCGTATGTATTACATACAGATGTCTTCTTATATAGTTTGTGATGATAATAGTGGTGAGGCTGATAGTGGTGGACATTGTGAAGATTTGGTTAATGATGATAATGGAGATGATGACAATAATTATAGGGATGATGATTGAGATGATGATGATGGTGATGATGGTGGTGGTGATGATAATGATGACGATGATGATGGTGGTGGTGATGATGATAATGATAATGGTGGTGGGGATGGCTATAATGATAACAATTATGCTGGCAGTGATGGTGATGGGAATGATAAAAGGGATGTTGATAATAGTTGCATTAGCCAGCATTATATTAAAGACCATGCATAAATTATGTGTAGAAGATGAACCTCAGCATGAACCATTAGGGGCTGAATTACCATTTCTAGATTATCTTCCAAGCTTATACAGCTTGTTTTGATGTCTTGATCATTCTTAAAACAGATTATGTTTCCCCAAGTTTACATCTACTCTGTTGTTCTGTTCCAAGTTTTAGTCGTAGTCAAAGAACTAGGAGGCGAAGAGGCAGCAGTGAGGACATCAGCAGACACACTGTAAGTGTAGTTCATATAGCTCATGTACAATCTTGCATTTGTTTTTTGCTTTGTTGTTTCTTGGTAAAACCTATCTTCTTTTTGTTATTTTTCAAAGCATAATATGTTGCTCAGTGTACTGTAGCCATTGATACTTTGAATTTACTGATTCTGAACAGTCAGATTTGAAGTCTAAAAGACTAAGATATCAATTAATGGACTCGTAACATATAGAAAGCAAACAATTAAGTCGACAACTCAGTTTTTGAACTAGAGAACTATTGAAAATAGAGGTCTACTTGTGTAGCTTATCCTCCTACTTGATTTGCTGTTGTCTACTAGTTGCAATATTTCAAATACTGTATTGCAACGGATTACTCCAGTGGGTGTCGTTTTTACCACAGTAGTCCCCTAGTAGCTAAACATTCATTGCCTTCTCAAATAATTAGATTTTATTGACAAGGTGTCCCTTCGCCCTTGAAGTCATAAATAGTCCGTCTGTTGAGTTGAGGTTTGATTCTGAATTCTCTAATGCCTAATATTTTGATTGTTTAAGTGATAATTTAAAGTACCATTTAATCTAAGGTTTGTATGCTTTTGATGAAATACCAAGAAAGCAAAGCAAAAGAGTTCAAAATTTTGATCCATCTTGCTAATTTCATCGAAGATGTTAAAATATCACAAATAAGATCTCTGAATATTTTTGTGTGTGTTGTATTTCAGTATGGTACATAACTCTTTTGATTGCTAACTTTGTTGCGATCTATGTTTCAGAGGCAACAGGCCAACCGTGCAAGTCCCGTTAGACATAGCAAGGATGATTCAGATGCTCTTGTTTTTGAACCTTCCCATTTCCCTCCACTTCCAACTTCTCCAGCTTCTACCTTGGTATGTGGCATTTGAATCTTGTATATCGAGTTGTTTCTAACTGTGGTTAGTGTTTGTTTTAGTTGATGGTTTGTTGTGGAGCTTACCTGCAATTTATTTATTTTGCTGTGCAACTGTGTTTCACACTGTATTTTTAGTGCTTTATGTGAGATTTATTCTATTGATTACTTGTGATTTAGTAAACATGACATCTCGTCTCTTATCACCAGTGGCAACATAACAGATGGTAAAAGTTTCCAATTCTGGGCCTGTGATCTTAATTTGTGAAAAAGGCCAGTTAGGGTGGTATGATCATGTGCCACCCTCCTTTGCGACCATGTCTATTAGGCCTTCCTTGTGGACTTGAATTGGCCGACTTCATTTGTTCCATTTCTGGGTGTTCAAGGTTTCCTAACTGAAAAAACCTTTTAAGATCTAAACCATCTTGGTTCAGTGGTTGAAAAGTTGATTATATAGCACTAACCCAGGCTTAAACTTGTCACCCATGGTCTTGTTTTCAACCTTCAAGAGATAGATTTGATCTGCAAATTTTGTATTAACAAGATTGTTTCTTATAGCAAAATCTGAACTATAGCTTTACGTTAGAGAAGCAACTGCTGCTGTAGTTTTTTCTTAATCGAAGTTAAATTGAACTCACCTAGTTGAACAACCCAGCCCCGAGGAATATAACCCTAACTCTAAGCACTGAGTAATTATTGTACATCTCATATAATTACTGTTTTTGACAGAGTCGAATGACTGCCAAGGATACATCTGACATCAAGGTATTAAAAGTTGTGCTACATTGCAAAATTATTTGAGAATTTAAAATTAAATTAAACGACTAATGCCAACCCACTTGCAGGTATCACAGCCGCCTCAGTCTCCTGACGGAACAGATTCCACGTCACCAAGTTCTCCACTCCCATCTCCCACCAGCTGGTATGATTTGTAAATATTCTCTTTGAAATAAATAATTGTTCTTCTGTATTATTTAATTGGGGAATTCTTGGTAATTTTTTTATTCTACATGTTTGCATTGGAAAATTATATTATTGCATTCGACGTAAGGAGAACGCAATCATAATCTTGCGCAGGCGGAAAAAATCTCGATTTTGTGGTTGATCCAAATCAACTCCATCTTGGATTTCTCTGAGAGGGTCTGGGTGCGGGTTGTTTCCAGAAGACGGGCCTTGTGCGAAAAGTCTGCATTGCAGAAGAAGTTTCATCATCATTGAGGTTTATCATATAGATACTAAATGTTTTTGTTCAGAGTTAACCAAGAGTTAAAACTAATTCACTTTTAAGCAAGCGGGCCCTGGTGAGTGATACTCAAAGACAGAGTTACTGACTTGATTCATGAAACACCGATTACTTTGAATTTGTAAATTGTTCGTAACTCAAAGACAACAAAACAGTTTATTATTTGACTTCTTGTTTGTGCCTTAATAACTGTATTTACATGTACAAGGACTAAGTTCAATCCCTCCAGCGTGGTGCTAGAAAAATCACCACCCTATCCAACCTTTAAACTATCGAACGCACTTCACTAATCTATGATTACTACTAGTTTAGTGTAAGTGTATTGGTAAATAATGGAGGATGATCTTTAGAAAAATTACCAAGTCTTAAAACGTTAAAAATATCATATAAATACTTGAGATTTCCAAGTTATTTCTAAAGAGAATCGAAGTTTACAGTTCAGATGTGTTGAAAAGTGGACCGTTTTCCTTGAAAATTACTTTAAGACGTTCCATTTGTGCTTTTGCTATAAGCAAATGAGTATATTTGCAGTTATAGTTCTTGCATTTGTATTTAGTCATATTTTCTTTTCTTTTTTTGTGGTAGGTCAAAGCCCCTCGCTTCTGGAGTTGTTGCTGGTTCCACTGCGGTTTCTAATGCAGTTTCAAGAGCAAGCAGTGTTCAAGCTCCTTCATCTGGGTCTTCATGCTCTGCTGTGGAGACAAACTCGACAAAACAGCCTAATAGTTCCCAAAAAAATTCATCTGTAACCACCACTGCCCCTTCATCAAATGTTTCTACGAATCCAACGAATAGCAACCAAAATGAAACCAAAAATGTGAGCTTGTGATTGTGAAAAAACTAGTTTCAGGTTTTCTTACAGCGCTAAAATTCCCAGAATTCTTGAGTTTTTTCCTTTCCTTATAATCGTTATTTTTCCACCCATTTTGGGCTATTTTTCAAAATATTTTTTCCGTATCTGTCTATGGTCTCCCGATTAAATTGAGAAGCACGGCATATGCGTAGACTACATGCTCTCTTTATGCCAGTGACTGAAGTTTTGAATGAATTCAGCTTCAGATGTAGACTTGTAGGCTTTACAGTGCGTCGTACCTGCAATTGATTTGGGCAAATTAATAAGTAATTCAACGAGAGGATAGGTTTTGTGGTGCCATCCAAAAGGGGTTATTTTGATCATGATTTGACCTATTCTTTAAAGTGAATATTTTGAGAAGTTCACTTTGCATACTTTCAACATCTTTGTATATTTCTTTACAATTTTGTTCTAAAATGACCTATTTTCAAACCATTTCATCCCCAAAATTCACTAAAATTTAGATGTATAAACTAAAAAGGATAGAAATGTATGAGAAAAGGTTCCGGGACAACAGAAGGTTAACAGAAAGTGAAGAAATTTATCCCGTGGGGATTGAGAAAGCCCAAAGCATGTCTTGTTCTAAATTTATCTAAAAATAAAACAGTGAAGGCAGTTAATGGTGATTATCTAAATGAATTTGTCGAATAATGTCAATAACTAAAACTAAAAGTTATCAGGCAATTCTTTTTGTTTCAAATTACTCCTTCATAATTTGGCAACGTCATTCACGGTTATTACCAGTTCCATTCAGGACGCGGTCATGAACCAAGATGGAGAAAACTTTTCAGATTTCACAGTTTTATGAAAAAGTATCTTTTGACCAAAAATAAAATTGTTTTCGCAAAAGCGTTTAACATTGTATGATAAATTGTTTGAAACAAACAAAAATGAGTTAGTTGCACTTTAAACAATTTTGAAATTACATAATTTAGCTTACGAGCTGCACTGTAAGTTTTAAAAATCGTCTTATCTTGTGCTAACACAAGAATATCTCTGCTGTAGGAAGAAGAACAGAAACCAGCGGAACGTTTAAGTTATGCGCAGATCACACAGAAAACGCCACCAAAGACACAAACGCCTATGACACCAACAAAGTCGCCAACAAAATAAAAAAGGTAAAATTGTTTAGGCTCTATAGTTTTGCTATGAATGCAAGAAAGTGTTTATGTAGTTTGTAAGCAGTTTATTCTTATGAATGTAGTTGTAACAGTTATGTTTTTTAATTATGTTTCTAAAACATTTCACTTTTGCCTTTGAGATTGAGGATCACACTGCTTCATTCATGTTAAAGAATTTGTCTGTCATTACATTTAGAAGTTAGAATTAATTCTCTGTGCCAGGTTAACTCAGCTTGCAAGTGAAATATTGATTGTTTTGTTTCTTGATATTTATTGGTAATTTTTTTATTGATGTTTAGTTGTAATTTTGTTTTTGTATATTAGTTATATTTTTTTATTTGCTTGTTTTGTTCAAGTGATAATAAACAATTTTTCACGGACATAAAGTTTCAGGAAAAATAGCTTAAACCCACTTGTTTTTTGTCCTTGATACTGAAATTCCTTGCATAGGTTTATTGGTCCTTGTTATTTTTTTTGTTTAAAACGCCTTTTTGCTTTGCTGTTCGGGATTCTAAATTCCAGGTACTAAGTCATTTTAAATAGGACATGTTATGGAGGAACGATGGACGCCCAAGGCAAAAATCTTCCCAAGCTTGGAAATTTTATTCTAACAGTTCGAAGGAAAATGTTGGCGGTAGTTTGAAAAATATGTGATGAATATTTAATGAAGAAAGAAATGATTATATTATTTAGATTACAGCTTTACAAATCATCTGGCCCAGTCTAATAAATAGCCCCAAGTAGCTGCGGCTAAAAAAAAGTTTCTAATATCTTGGGGGTGAATTAGAGTATGTTGTAGTTTAGTTTTTGTATAATTTGCAGTTTGTTATATTTGAAATCCTAACAATATTTTTCTCTATCAGATTTTCAGTCACTTTAGGAAAAATAAAACATGAAAAATTTAAAGGCAATTTATACATTTTATCGTAACAACGTATTTCACTAACGACTTATTTCAAATTTGTTTTGTAAATACAGGAATACAAGATGTAAAACATTTTTACTTGCAAAATTACCAGGATATGTCGTATACAAAATCGAATGGATGGTAGCAATAGATCAAATGGATTAACGGAATGGTGGTATTGCGTTGTTTACAGTAAAAAGATTTGGAACTATAACGATTGATCCGAACATTTGGTTGATTTTTTGCAGTTCTGTCTTGTATATACGACAACAATGAAGTGTGTATTATATATGGCATTATAGAAATTGCGATCAAGAAAACGTGAAAAATGGTGAAAATTGATGATTATTGGTTGATGGCTTTTAGCTACTTGAACAAGACTAAGATTAAAGGGCTTACGTTATCTTCAAATATCAAAAGAATGAAAAAAGAGGAATAACAGAGCAACAAGTAAAGTGGAAAACAAGAGAAGCACAGCTTCACAAATAGTTATGTAGCTTGTGCGTTGAATTGCAGTCAGTTGGGATAAAGAATATCTTGTGCAGCCTGATTCATTGACACAGTCAAAGTACATGCAGAGCTTGGAGAATAGAGACACAGTACACGTAGAGCAAGAGCTGCTTAGTCTGGTAAAAGTGGAAAGACACATTTGCCTTGTTGCAACATTGAATAATGTGAGTGAAACATAATTTTCACAAACGTTTGGCAACATGTCATTTGAGACTTCTAAGGTTGAAATTGGTTGAAAACCTCATTTAAGAGTTGCTTTCAGAGCAATTCAAGAACTATCCTACTATAGGTTAATTATATACCTATATTGGTAAATTACAGTGTGCTGTTATAAAGCATAAAATAACACTGGTATTGCTTAGATGTAAAAATATGGTCCAACTATCAAGTGTACATACGAGTCCGCTGGTTCATTAATGGGATTTAGGATTCTCAGAAGTATGCCTTACCTTTTCACTATGAAAACAGCGCGAAAGGAAGTATACGAATATTGAACACAAATCTCAACACAGCAGTCCGATGTACTGCTAGGAAATTTTCCAACACTGCCTATGGCTTTTAGTTCATTCTCAGTAAAGTGTCATGGAAATGGAGGCGTTCTTTAGTTGTTCTTTGAACTTTCTTTATTTGTCATGTCAACGCAGTATACTATGTGCAGATTGTTTCTAGAGATTGACAGAAATAATTAGCAGTGTTAATGTGACCGTAAGAGGTATGTAATAACTGAGATATCTCTTTCATATTAGCGTTAAATTAATTTGACACTGTTACCCATCAACAATAGATGTAATTACGAACATTTACCATTGCCAATTTGGTAAACTTTGAAGCAGGAATCGCATCTGCATCAGATGTTAAATGTACAATG
Source organism: Zoanthus sociatus (assembly GCA_025331085.2). Classification (NCBI taxonomy): domain Eukaryota; kingdom Metazoa; phylum Cnidaria; class Anthozoa; order Zoantharia; family Zoanthidae; genus Zoanthus; species Zoanthus sociatus. The sequence continues at coordinate 1,024 of JAOBAY020119079.1, read as the reverse complement.
GACCATTAGTTATCACAATGTAAAAAGCTTGTTTCATTTAACAAGCAAGCAAGTTAATTTAGTTGTGTGTTATTATTACTAGGATCCATAATTATTTTACTAGAAAATGGAGTTGTTATGGCAACTGAGCTGTTGTCAAATTTAGTTTTTGTTTTGAAATTTAAACTTGAATTTTAGGTACCAAAAAATGATTTGATTGGCAAGTAACTAAAGTAACTTCTTCAAATCATGAAAAAAATGTCATGTTATTTTTCTGTTCGTGAGTAAGAAATATCTACCATCAATCGTTCCAGTATGACTGGTGAAAACCTATTTCGCATCACCCTTTAAATGGTTTCCCGTAAATTTTCCCAGTAAAACTGGCAACTTGCTCGTGTGCGTTGAGAACTCTTTTTCCTTAGTGTTTTGATATAAATATATATTTAGTGACCACATTGCGTCTCGAATAAAACCAAACAAATTTGTACCGTAGTGATTTGCAAAAATAACTATATTTCTAATGAGGTAAAAGAGTATTAATATTACATGGTATAAGTATACATTTATATGTAATCAAAAAGTAATTTATTCTGAAATTGTTTTCGAAAATTAGCTTTTGTGGTAATGTGGAAAAGCAAACCTTTTGAATTTTTTTTCCAAGATGTCCCAAAAGCCGATATTAAATGTCCTTGTCACATTTCTTCCATTTCTGTACGTTGATTTATCATCCTAAGAATCGAGAGCGCTTTTGATGTTTTGAGAAAAAGATGAACAGTACTGCATTTCGCTGTGATTTGCAATGGGAAAAGATCACGGGTAAAAATACAAATTTTTCTTTCCCGATAAATCTCTCGTAAATTATCATTTTAGTGACTTAGATATCAAGTTATTTTGAAAGGGATAATTTCAATTTATGTCATTTGCAAACCTTGAATCTGCTTTAACTAAACCGAGAGTTTAAAGTGCAGTTTAAGGACGTTTGTACTGTGCATATAATTTATATTGTTGAAATGTTTAGTTTTAAAAGTTCTTTATGGATAAGTTT
>JAOBAY020118984.1:0-16422 GCA_025331085.2 Zoanthus sociatus | reverse complement strand
GCTAACATACCTATATACACACATACATGTATACATACATACATACATACATACATACACACATAAACATACATATATATACATATATACACATACATATATATATATACATATATACACAAATACACACATGTATACACAAATACACAAACACACATACGTATGTAATAATTGTACATTTATACGTATATATACACATTGTTAGGATATTCAATACATAAAAATAAGATATTAAGAATTACACATTATACATGAGTTACAATTATTATTAATTATAAGATCAGTTAAATCCTTTTGACGGATACCGGCTTTAAAAGATTGCAAACTGGGCTTCTCTTTATCCATCTTATCTAACTTGGCCCATATGTATGGACCCAGATATCTTAAAGAATGTTTGCCGTAATTCACTGATTCGAATCTGGGTATGTGAAAATTTCTATTACGTAAACAATAGTTGGAAGTCTTAATGTTAAAAATATCCTGCACACTATCTGGTACTATTCCGTATTTAACTTTGAACATTAAAATTGCAATATCTTGTAATCGCCTGTTAAGCAGGGTAGGTAATTTAGCACGCTTAAGTAAACTAGAATACTCTTCTGAGTGAGAATTAAAAACGATCCTAAGAGCCCGTTCCTGTACCCTTTCAACTTTTCTAGAATCCGAGGCTTTGCAAAAATGCCATATAAGATGACAATATGTTAAGTATGGCATAACTGATGTCTTATAAAGTAACAATTTTGCTTCAGTAGGAATAAGGTTTCTTAGTCTAGAGAGTACCCCAACTCTTTTGCTAGCTTTCTTACACAAATCTCCAATATGCTTACTAAATGTAAGATATTCATCAATATTAACACCGAGAAGCCTAATGTCTTCTGTACTTTGAATCTTATATCTATTGATGGTAAGTGATGCATGTTCTTTGTTCTTTCGTTGTTTGACCAATAGTAATTGGAACTTGTCAGGGTTGGCCGTAAGATAGTTGTTGTTATACCATGCTAGTGCCTTATTAGCTTCACTGATCAAGTGATTTTCCATAGCTTTTACATCACTTCCCATAGTATACAGTTGATGGTCGTCAGCATACATGGTTAGATTAGCACTCCTCACTTGATACGATAGATCATTTTGGTAAAGGTTCCATAACAAGGGACCAAGTGAACACCCTTGGGGACATCCTCTTTTCATATTTTTCCAGTCACTTTTGGCTACCCCAATTTTGACTCTGTTTAGCCGACCATCAAAAAATGATCGCATTAGACTTAACGATTTATGGCTGAAATTGTAGGCTTTGAGTTTTGCCATGGTTAATGAATGGTGTTGTGAGTCAAAGGCTTTACTCATATCCATAGATAACAGTAGTACTTTTTCTTTATTATCAAGGGCTCTTTTCCATTCCTCCACTAATCCAATTAACGTGGTCTCACAGCTGTGCTGTTTTCTATAGGCTGTCATTCTGGAATATAAAGCTTGATCATAATAAGTTGTAATTTGTTTACACAGTAAATGCTCAAACACCTTGCCAAGTACTGGAAGGACCGTAATGGGGCGGTAGTTTTCTTTGGCATGTTTATCCCCCTTCTTAAAAACCGGTGTCCATTCTCCCATTTTCCATTTGTTGGGCCAACAGCTCTCATCAATACAACAATTGAACAATGTCCGCAGTTATGGAGCAATGACAGGGGCAACTTTTTTGAGGAAGATAGGTGGCATAGTAGTATCCCAGCCAGGTGACTTTTTGGAATCAATCTTTTCAAGAACTTCAAGTAAAGCTTTATCTGTTATGGATTGAAAATTAAAACCCATGGTCTTACAAGGGTTTTCCCTTTTTATAGCTTTGATACTAGCATGTTGCTAATGATCTTCTTCACTTAGGTCAAGTACATTCTGTCCTCCAATGCTTAATGATATATTATCAAAATAGTCTACAAAAGTATTAGCAACAATATCTGCATTATTTTCAATTACGTCATCTTCTGTCTTTAAACTGATGGTATTATTCATCGTGGTTTGTTGCTAAGAAAAGGTATAAAAACATTAAAGAAATCCCGTGGGTTTTCTTTCAAATTTTCAGATTTCTTTTGCCAATGTTCTCTAATAGCCTTCCTGCGCTCTTTAGTAGCCAGATTTCTGTATTTTTTCTTAAGCTCATAATTTTCCACAGTTTTACTGCTAGCATATAATTTGGCAAACTTTCTCTTATTCCTTATAGCTTTTTTCCATTCTACTGTCATAAACGGGACATCATTTTCTCTAACTCTTTTTTTTCTTAAAGGTGCATGGGAATTAATAGTATAATTAGCCAGACTATTCCAGTAATCAATTCTATCATCGAGATCAGTAAATATTTCTCCCACATGCCAAGGAGAGTTAGCCAATTCATTTGATAGCATATCAAAATCAACATTTTTCAAGTTTCTACGGAAAATGGTTTTTGGCCTGTACCGTATTATTTTCTCCTTCATAAGACCATAAATCAAGTGATGATCACTAATCTCAGGATTGTAAGTTCCCCCCTTTTTAATAATATCTGGCCGGTTCGTGAGTAGTACATCTATCAAAGTGGACGACTGATTAGTTATTCGTGTAGGGCTGGTAATTAGACATTCTAAATCATATCCCTCCTCCAAGTCTTTTAATATTTTGCCTTCTCTTTTGCTTGTGTCAAATCTATTTAAGTTAAGATCTCCCATGAGAATCCATGTTTGTTTTTGCAACTCTGCCCACATGCATAATGAATTAAGTTCATCCTCAAGTTTCAAAAAGTAATCTTTCCCAGTTACTTTGGGTGGCCTGTAAACTCCGACTAGTAAGATATTTTTACTTCGTATTCTCATTTCAACTGCAAGAACCACTATGTGTTTAAGTGTAGGTGGTTTCATTTTTTGTGATGCAATATATGAGGATATAAAAACCATAAGACCCGCCGCCGCCCTTCTTTCTATCCTTTCTGTACATTTGATATCCAACAAGCTTAAATTGATCAGACTTGTAGGAGGAATCGATTTTCGTTTCAGATAAAATGATCACTTGAGATTTCAGCTGCGTGTTCAATATTTTTAGCTCATCGAACTTGTTCTGGATACTGTTGATATTCAAATGAACAATCAGCACGTCTTGATGTTGAGTCTTCCGTTGTTCCAGAATGTCAGGCACATTGTAAGTATTCTCGAGTACTATATATTGATCAGTGTCAGGTTCATTTTCCAAGTTACTGTCACACAGCGACTTAGTTCCGTGAAAAGGTAGTTCTGCCCATGATATTGTAGGTGTACATATACATAATGGACAGATCCATGTTTTGTTATGTGCTTGTTGTAGCTGTCTAGGCTTGACGCCACCACATTTGAGATGACATTGACTTTTACAAGAGTCACAGCATATTGCCCGATGGTTTTTGGCGATCGTTCTGGAACAAACACCACACTTCTCTGGTCCGGGATTCAGAGAAATGTCTCCACTAATAATCAGACGTTCCAGCTGAAATGTTGAATCAGAGTTAGGATAGTGTTTCACTCTTGCCGCAAGATACGAAATCCGTCGAGATGACTTGACAGATCCAATATGGCGGCTACTGAAACGGTGCTCATCATCGAAAAATAGTGCAGATTTTACATCCAAATTAACACATCTTCCCGTTTTTACACTGCCTCTGGCCTCATTGCAGGTTTTCCCAGTATAAAATACATCAGGAGAAAGCAAAAATAACAAAAAAAAACACTATAAAATGCAAGTATGCTGCAGCAGCAAAATTCGTGACCGCCATGATTCGAACCCAGTACCACATAGCTACAAAGCCACAACTCATGATAAAGAGCAGGTCATTAATATTTTGGAAAGAAGGATGAGGCAGATGTTAAAACTCAACCTAACAACGACCCAAATCAAGAAAGACAGATATTATTTAATTTTCAGTATTGGATTCCAAGCAAAAAAAAGAAAAACAAATTAGGAGGACTGTTTTGATATAAATAGATAAAGTGTCCTGATAAAAAGGAAAGAAGACCTACTAACTGCCAGTTTTGAAAAGAGAATTTTTCACTGACGTTTCGAACTGGAGTTCTTCGTCGGAGTGAACGGCACCGCCATTGCACATTAAAAGCTTTCTATAATCAATTTAAAAAGTAAAAAAAGCTTTTATGAAGTTAATCTAAAGATATTTTGTTTTAAACAGAAGTGCATGCCAATATTTTACCTCTGGTAATGGGTCAGTAATCAAACAGTAAAGCTTTTCATGTGCAGAATCTCTGACGCCACACCATCGAGCAGCATCGTATTTACTCCAAACTCTACCAAGACAAATGGCAAGCCACTGACGCAGCAAAGGATGAGGATCTTGTAACTGCTCCAAGCAGATGGCAATCAGATTTCCTTGAACACAAGCTTCCTGTAAAATACATTCCATTCCATTGCAACACGTTAATCACACTTAATAGTTCAGATTTCAAGTTAATAAAGGTTTTAATAAACAGATTTCAATAAACTACATTTAGAAATATCTTTTTTAATAAACAATTTTTGAAACAATTCATTCTGTTTACTATATAATATATAGATAGGACGCTATGTGCACTCTGATTGGTCAGAAATCAATGTTTTATTAGAGTTTATAAATAGATAGGGCCCCTGCGCACGCTCTGATTGGTCAAAAATCCACGTTTTATCAAAGTATAAAACGTAGAAAAAGCGTGTTTTATTGTTTTTCGCCATCGGCATTCCCCTTGCCAACACTTTTGTTAGAGATGGCGGAAAACATTTTATTTGAAGACACTTATGATGGAGTTTTCTGCAAATCAGCAAACAGTTTTGAAGACGAGAGTAATTTATTACATAAACAAGAAATTAAATTGCGTCAGTTTGTCGATCTGTGTGCTTTGTTGTTTCTACTCGCGGCGTGTAAAATCTATATCATAAAATAAATAAACAAGCTTAAACCGTGTATTACACTGTGAAAAATTTCTCTAGTGTTCTTAAATGTCCGGAGTGTTTTACCACAGTGTAATGCACGGTTTAGGCTTCTTTATTTGTTAAATTAAATAGCAAAGTGTGTTTGACAGTTTTTCACTACTCGCAGCAAACGAAGAAGCCTATGTATTAGACCGTGATAAAATCCTCTGGGCATTTAAGAACAACTCGCCTGTGGCTTTAGTTTTCTACATTTTCTTCACAAGTGTTTTGAATGACCGATCGTGTTTTATCAGAGCTTCTTTATTTGTTAAATAAATGACTTTACAAGAGCAATGCAAAAACTCCTGGCTTGAATAACCTACCAACCTAAATTTTCGAAACATGTCAATTTTTGAGGGATGATTAGTTAGCAAAACCAAATTTTCGCGACTTTGACTTTGTGGAAAGGTTTAATTTCACGTTCGTTTGCAATCATCATCAACAAAAACCCACAAAGTTTAATGCACAAAAATATTTTAGGAAAGATTTTTTTATTTCCTTTCAATGCCTCTTGGATTAAATTGTTGTTCAGTAAAATCGAATAATTAAAATGAAAGGAAATTGAAAACAAACGCAATGTGGGGCGAATCATGACACTAAAGATAAAAAAAATTTTTTTTTTCATTGAGTATTGAGTTACATAATTTTCACAGCACTTGTTTTTCACGTCACTTAATTTTTAGCAACTTCAATAAAATGGTGGAAATTCTGAAATTTAAGTGTTGCAAAAATTTCATATATTACGGAGCAAAATTTGTTACGGCACCTAAATATAACAAACACAAAATAATTACAATATTCAGTTTTTGCTCCAACATTCCAATAATAAACTAATATAGAAAAATGCTAATAAGTGCAAACTTATTTGTAATTTGTTTCATAATCTGTACATCTAACTGAAGCGATTATTTCAATCACTGCCAGAAAAAATAATTTATAATAACTGATTTGTGCACTGACCTGACCAGCTGGGAAGTCATTTACAATTACAGACAACACAAAGGCGGCCATTGTTCTGTGTTCAGCCTGATGAAAAGACAAGAAAGTCTGTTTTGAGTGTACGTAATGTTTAGTAACCACGGCATTCAACTGCATCATCGACAAAGACAGCAACACTTCAATTTTATTTGTTATTAGATTTTCAATCACACTCCACTGAAAGCTATTAGTCCACTTGATTACCTTATCTAAGAACTCAAGTTAATCTATACTTAACAGATAAATATTAAATGAATTGAAATAAATAAATTATATAAATTAATTGATACAAAAAAAGAGTTTAAATAGTAAAACCATGCTGACACTGCAAAAGTGAAAGTTCAGAACGCTGAATTACTTTTTTTGCGACTATCTCAACTATTTAGCAAGACTTACTGGCATGTAAGGGTCTGCAAGCACTGATAGAAAGTACTTGTGTCCATTGTCCTTCACAAGATCTGCCTGGCATGACTGTTTCAAGATAGAACAAATAAAAAGACACAATTAGAAACTGAAACAAACGTTTTCTTATTATAACACTGAAACACAGTTAAATTATCCGAATAAAGAATTTCAATAACCACAATTTACTGGTCAAGAGCATTTCTAAAAAAATGCCTATTAAAAATCTCCACTTAACAGGTCCTTACATAGCAGGAAGGAGGATGTGGCAAAGGGAAGAGGGGAAGAGATGGGGAGGAGGAGGATGGGACGGGAAGGGGGGGGGTTGGGAAAGCAAGGAAATGCAGTACTTAGCAGAGGAAAACTAAATTCTTTTTTTGTTCATAGAATAGTTTGAGTTACAGATGGTTATATTTATCATCACTGTGTAGCAGAGACCTAGGAGACCATTTCAAACTACACAAGGTGTTTATACCATAATAAATCATAACAGTTTAAAACAAAAGGCATTAAGTGTAGTTTGTTTCCTTTTCAACAGGTCTAAGAGGCAATCTTCTGTGTCGGGGTGAAAACAAAACTTCCAACTACAAAGCCTGTCTGTATATGGGAGATCCCTTAAGGATGTGCAGAGTTTGCTCCTGCACACAAAAAAATCATTGGTACAGCCCTGCTTGATGTAGGCACATACCATGACTGATGAGTAAGAACACATACATTCAATCAATTTAGCTGAACCATAACGATTCGGAAGAACAAAATTAGGCCAAATTAATCCTTTCACACTTAAATACCAACTAGAATTTGTAAATCTATACCTCTTATTAAAAGACTTAAAATTGACAAGGATGTGATCAAAATGTAAATATTAATTTTTTCGGCAAATCAGTTTGAATAATGAAGACAAGTTCGTTTTCTATCATATATCGTTGATCCTTTTCTGAAAACTACTCAACGTGTCTGCTTCGTCTTTTTTCGTAGCCATCATGTTAACGGATGTTGTGAAGAGGAGACAGAGAAGTTTGCTAAGTTCTTAGCTAAATACAGTATGCTCTTAGCATTAAAACTTCTTCTCGTTTTCTTGTGATTTTCTTGTTTTCTTTATGTCTTTGTGGTTGTGCGGTTGTACTTATTTACTTACTTAGGCCTTGAGCCCCTAGAGGGGCATAGGCCATCCACAACAGCCTGTGGATGAGAATAATCAGTTATTTCAACAGCACACATCACTGTGTAAAAATTAAATGGATTGCCTAGGATGTTCAAGTAATGACTCTTTCAGATTCAGATCACATTTCTTGAAACTAACTACACTGAGTTAAATAATAATATAATTCTTTGAATAATATCATTCCAAGAAAAATCACTAAAAGGTAAAATTAGACTTCGTAAAATTATAACACAGCTAGAATTGAGTTGACCCAACTTACAACATCAACAGCAAGAATCTTTGCCCAAATGAAAACTAGGAGAGGGCGCAATTCCCTGGCTGCACTCTGCAACAACTTGAGGACATATGGAAAGATGCCAACTGACAAAGCCTGCGAAGACACACAGGAATTTCATACTAATCTTTATTTCACACTACTGGATAACCACTAACCTACAGTTATTCTACTCTCTAAAGACATTTATGTACTGTTTATGATAATTCAAGCATTAGAGTTGCTAGGAAGAAAAGAAGTGTTAGTTTTGACTTAAATAATTCAACTGTGGGACAAGTACGGAGGTCAGCAAGAGTTTTTTTGGATTTACTGTAATGCGAGGATAAGCAAGTATTATTTCATCGTTGGAACTGCAAAGGTCGTAGCGGCCAGGCTTGGTGACAGTGATCAGGTTTGACAGGTAGGGAGGAGCCAGTTGATGAAGAGCTTTAAATGTAAGTAAGAGGATTTTGTAGTTTATTCTTTGACGGACAGGCAACCAGTGAAGCTCTTTGAGAAAAGGAGTTATATGACAGAATCTAGAGCAGTGGTAAATCAGACGAACACAAGCATTCTGCATTCTTTGAAGTTTACAGAGGGTACTGTCAGGTAGACCACAGAGGAGACTATTACAGTAATCGAGGTGGCTGGTGATGGATGCGTGAATAAGTATTTCCGTATGTTCACGACTGAGAAATTTTCTGATGTGACGAATGTTGTACAGATAGAAAAAAGCAGATGCAGAAATCTTGCGTACACGAGTATTCATGGATAAATTTTGATCAAACCATGGTCCCAACCTCGCACAATGTCAGCTGGCTTGATTAAAGATTCCCCTACAGTGATGGAAGTGTTACAGGTTACCTTTTGCAGCTGCTGTGGTGTACCAACAGGTAATAATTCAGTTTTGCTGTTATTAAACATAAGTTTGTTCTTAGTAATGATCAATGATCTAAGATCATTAATGCAGGACTCGATAGCAGAGAAGGCATTTTCTGTGTAAGTAATAAGATTGGGATTGAACGATATATATTATAATTGTGTATCATCGGCATATGCGTGAGCATCTGGTAGGTGTGACTCAATAACATCAAATAACTGACTAGCATAAATTGTAAAAAGAAGGGGGCCAAGACATGACCCCTGGGGCTCCCCATACTTCAGTTCAAAAAAGTCAGAAAGAGTTCCATTAACAGATATCTGCTGACGACGACCATTTAAGTAAGAGGAGAACCAGGACAGAGCAGTTGCTTTCAATCCGATTTTGGTGTAAAGTGTTTGCGGTCGACGGTGCAGAATGCTGCACTTAGGTCTAGTAATACTAGCAGAGAAACATGGCCTTTATTCATAGTCAGTAACAAGTCGTTTTTAACTTTAAGCAATGCAGTTTCGGTGCTGTGATTCTTGCGGTATGCTGATTGTAGTAATTGGTACAGTTTATTGTTAGTTATGTGGCTTTCAATTTGATTAGCAACGGCGCATTCTGTCAGCTTAGCGACGAAAAGCAAATTGCTGATCGGCCTTAAGTTCTAGAATAATGGAGCAAGGTCCTGTTTCTTGAGAAGTGGGTTTACAATAGCTGTTTTCCATTGATCAGGAAAGCGACCCGTTGTAAGAGACGTGTTAACCATGTCGGTTATAACTGGCAGGAGTACATCGAGGTAACTAATAAGTAGATGTATAGGAACTGGATCGAGAGCACATGATTTCTTTGGCATTGACTTAATGATGTCATAGACCTGAGTTTCGGTGAGAGGTTGGAATTGTTCCATCACAATTTCAGGATCGATGCTGTTGGAGGCGGCAAAAACAGCAACCCAAGAAGTGGTGGCAGAGTCTAACTTGGATCTTGACAAAAGTCACGGAAGAAACAATCTGAAGAAGTGTTAAATAGGCCAGTCCCTGCCAACCAGCTGAAATTTATGCCATCTAGTCTCAATGTAAAAATACTCGCCCTATCACTAGGGAAGAAATTCAAACGCAATGTGTATGAAAGTAGACAAAACAACCAGAATTGATAGCATCAATGTGGAGCTCCTTAAAACTGGCATAGAAATGGTAAAAACGTTATGCTTGAGGGATGTGGCTATAAAGATAAACTCAAGTAAATAGCACAAACATGCTACTAGCTAACTTACTGTAGTTGAAGTTACTATATTAGGGACTATGGCCACGTTGGTAGCAGGCTTTACCTCTTTAAACTACCATAAAAGATTGTGAACTGATGGCTAGCAGTTATGGACAACTGTTTCGGCCGTTCTAGGCCTCATCAGCATGGCATACTGTAGCTAGCAAACAGAACGAGCAGTGCTTGTGGGATGCAGCCATACTTAACAATTAGACCACAAGGACGAATGGACTACAAGTCAATATTCAAACTTGTAATCCCTGAGGCCGATTCTCCAGTGGGAGAGATGGAAACCTGATGATAATAAGGAGGAGAAGGAAAAGAGTTATACAGAATAATGGTTTACTTTCATACATTGGATTCATACATTTGTGATTAATAATTCAATAACAGTTATTGCCAACCTTTGATTGTCTTTTTTACATGGTTCACTTATTAACAAAAGAAATTGAGTTTATTAATTTGAAAACAAATTATTCACCAAATCCTAACATAAATATCATGATTTCTATAAATAGCGTATTTCTTACAAAGTAAAACAGCCAAGTTTTGGATGAATAGTTTTCAACAAAGAAAATGTAGAAAGCAATATCTTACCAGGTTGACTGCCCAAGGTCCCAAGTCTAGAAACCTCCCCAGTAGATGAAGAGCTCTTAATCTGTGAACCTGACTTAACAGCACTTGTAGAACAATCGGTAGCTGTTCAGGTGGATCTCTGTTTTGTGACCCCATTGCAAGCCACACCTGGAATGCAGTTAGTTGTTCTGCAAAGAATGGGCTATGCTGTAGATAGATTGAAAAACATTTATTAGTTTTAGTTTATTTTCTAGTAATTGTCATCCTCAAAAGCTGTTACAATACTATGATGTAATTACATACAAAATACATGTGTGTACACTGTACTTTGTCTTATGCATGTGTGTTAAGTCTGTTACTGTATCTCCTGTAAGAATGTTTCCTGTGGCTGGAAAATTGACTTGCTGAGAATTATACCTAGTAAACAACCCAATCACTGGTCATCCCAAGTACCATTCAATTACAAAAGGAATGCAATTATTTCTGCCCTGCACTGTGCAAAATGTATCTCTTCAAGCCTAACCACAGAACTCAATAAAATCAAACAAGTTTTCAAGGAAGCCGGCTACCTATTTTGGTTTATTGATAAAACTTTCCAATAATTCTTATACCCAAATGAAGACAAAATCCTTATCCCAACACACTGGTTTGATGAATGCAAAACAATTTTATCTCTTTACCATTATTGTCGACAGAATAAAATGAATCAAAGAAATTGATAAGGAAATTAGCATCTTTCACACAAGAACGTTTTAAGACTTGTTTAAAATTCTTTGGTCAACTTGACAAATTAGATCTTTATTCAATCTGAAGGACAGAGTTAAAATTAAACAATCATGTAGCAAACGTCTTTTATCTAGGCACCTGAATAAATTGCCAAGTTAATTATGATGGAGAAACATGCAGGAATTTAAGAATTTTGAAATAAAGAAAGCTGAACATGAAAATCCAAACACTACAATTCCAAGCCAGCACATCACATTGCCAAATATAGAGATCATGTGTTTGTATGGAAAACATTGGATTCAGCAATGCATTAGAAAATGAAAAAAATTATTTGCATCGCAAATTTGAAGCCTGATTTAAACAAACAAATTAAATCCTTCAAACTCTGCCCGTTCCCCAGAGGAATAACATAACAATGAGTCTTTGTTGAAATCACACTCCACATTTAAGCAAAATCTGATTAACTACATTTAGTCAACCTGAAGATGGTCAAGTACCAGTGTTTTCACAACCTTTGAAAGTAGACGTTGCATTTGTAGTTGAGTAGGAGTTGTTAAGCCCGAAAGGGGGACAGGAGCATGCTCTACCAGAAAATTTTGAAATTCTGGACTCTTAAAGACACATTCTCCAGCAGTTTGAGACGCAAAATGGTATATTTCAGATACCAAAAAACACTGACATTTTTATTAGGTTCTAAGACTCCACCCAAAACATTGCACTTCTTTCATTCAAAGAAAGAGTTCAAAAAAGTAACTGCAATTTTGAAAGGAGCAAAAATAATTATGATGCATGTGGTTGATAACAAATGAAATAAACGTGGACAGAGAAAACGCGTAAGGGAAAGTAGGTGTTGCAAATGGAAAAGTTACGGTCGGATGCGACGACCAACGGCTAGTTTTGAAAACACTGACTACACCAAAAACATTTTGTTTTTTAGAGAAACTGAACATACAAACTTTTCATCTTTTATTAGGAATTTGCAATGACAAAAATTCATGTTCCACTAGTCATCAAGTTACTGTACTTAAAAATTCTCAACACTTACCTTAAAGGTTGATGGATTTTCAATCACTCCTGGGAGTTGGGACAGACAAATATCAACAGCAAGATCCCAGGCTTCCCTGAAGAAAAGTTAGAAAAACAAATATTCAACAGACAATTTCTTTTCACTCCTTGGTAATTGGCACTCATGAATTTAAAACTTTAAGTTTATAAAGATTACTGGCACTCCCACACACTGATCTATTGCTTCCAATAAACACGAGTCACTTTGAAAATGTTAATTTAGCAGCGAATAGTAAACTGCAGTAAATGAATAATATTTTGTTGATAAAATCTGTTGCTTAGCCAATTTTCAACTAAATGGAAGTTATTGCAGTATACATTTGGTTTAAACCAGAACCTTGCTGCAATTAATGGTGAAAGACAAAAAGGAGGTGTAATAGAGTCCACAGTTCAGATTAATTGGGCATAATTATTGTCAGTAATGATCAGGAAAGCATCTTTCCAATTTTTAAAGTCATCCATGTAGGTACTCTTTGAAGAAATCACAGTTTTTTTTAAATCCAGGTCCCATTTGGACACTGTTCAATCAGCTACAAGTCTGTTTCCTAAAACAATAATTATTTTGTCAAAAAGTCTGACAAAGCTGCTTACTAATAAGACATAATAGTTATGCAGTGTCTGATCTAGAATTTCCATCGAGGGGGACAATGTGTCCCAGTCAACAATTTTCAGGGGAACATTTCAGTTTTTTAAGGGACACTAAATTTATATCCTATTTAAAATAAAAAACAAAACTGGGTATAGAATCGCTTTCGTACAGTATTGTTATCATCAACACAAATGCACAACTTAACTAAAGTCTGTTTTTAGAGAAGAGCAAGGTTAAATTCATTAACAAATGTATTTGCCTTGCTTCAACAGACCACTTTTTTTTTTAACTTTCATCTTAGAAATGGAATAGAAAGTAACATAACAAACAATTATTGAGTGTTCTCCGCATTTTGCATTTTCCCCAAATTTTAAGCAGTTTATTGCTTTCCAAAGACTTTGAACAAGGAGAAATCCCAAATTTCTTGCATCCACAAAAAGGGAAGTGCGCCAAAATGACCCTGGCAACGAATATGAGGGGAACATTTTTGCTCAAACTGCGCCAATCCCGCAATGGCACGCTCTAGATCAGACAATGTAGTGTAAAATATTATTCAGACTATATGATCTTTTAAAGGAACAAATGAGGAGTCTCATTTAAACAGATTCCTGTCTTACTTTTCTTTCGCTGTCATCATCTAACTTTATTGAGTCTTTCTGGAGTTCTGCCATCAGATCATTTGTGGCCATAAACCTGAAATCCTTGTCACTGGACGTCATCTAAAGATTACAATATTGTAATATTATCAAAATTAGATCATCTTGAAAAACTACGGTAGCAAATATAAACAAGACTAGAAACTTTTAATGGCTGTGTGGCAATTAACTTGGATGCTCCAGAGTCACAGCCATAGCTAAACCCTTTATGAGCCTAGTGGCCCATGAAGCTGGTGCTTACAGTATCTCCAGTTTCTGTAGTGCCAAGCAGATGAGAGTCTTTGACTCCCCCTGGACGGGACACTAATCCATCGCAGGTTAGCTCCTGGGAGATGCTGGTACTCATTTATTTACCCTAAAAGGATGGAAAGCTGACTTGGCATAAGCTGAAAAGAAGGTCACACAAATATTCAAATCTCTGCAAATTGTTGGGATCGAATTGGCGACCTTGTGGTTGGAAAGTGCCAACCACATCCTCCTGAGTCAATACCATGCAAAACATAAAAAGTTGGACAATCTCAAGCAACAAATGGTTTGCCCTCCTTACATACTCTACAGGCCTTTTCACGAGCAATATACACTCGTGCAGTGATTTGCACACGTGAACCAATTTGAGCGTGCGATTTGCACACATACTTTTTTGGGTGCAAAATAGGGAGTACTAAATAAAAATCATGGTCACCTAGCTGTTTAAAGAAAATGTGTCCAACATAAAACACCCAATTTATTCAAGAAACATGTTACTTTATTATTTAATTTATTTTAATACACTAATATTTGAAACTAGATTTATATTTAAATTAAAATGGATCACACCAAGTACTGTATAATTGTTTTAAAAAACTAAAAGGTACTGAAAGCCAAAAAAATGTGGTTAACCACACTTTTATCAAATTAGCTTGTTTAACCTACACTTCCTATACAGCAGAAATATTTTTCACTAATTTCAGGTTGTGCAAATTTGATCTAATTTTGCATTTCACACGTTCAATTAAAAGCACTTGTAATTCAGTTCATGCGTGTGCCTACGTGTGCGCGTGCAATCGCACACGTCAAATAAAAAGGCCTGACTCTATAAAAATTATACTGATGTATGTAGCAGCCATTTGATTCAGAGACTGTCTGAAAATTCTTCTGCAAAGACAACCATTGGCAATGACTATAGCTTTGAATTACTATAAACCTAAACCATTTAAAATTTTCTTTCGAGTTAATTCATTTTACAATAAAAATACAAAGACCTTATCATGTAGAGAGTCTTATTGTTTATTTAATTATTTATTTATTTGGAATCTCGATTTTACCCTATGCCTCAGGAGAAGAAAAAAGTATCATAAAATTGAGGTATTATTGCAAAGAGACCCTCAATTTTACGATATGAAGGCAAAGTTATAAAAAATATCATTGTATCGAGGTCAAGTTAGACTCTAACTTTTTTATTATTTTTGTACACTTTGTAATTTTATATCATTTGTACTTAATTTATTATTACAAGTTTTTTAAAACACTGTACTGTACTGCAATTTAAATAGATAAAGAGAAAAATATTAAAACGTTTGAACAGTGCTGTACATGTGTGGTCTTGTCTTTGTCACTCTTTGTTGATAGCCAGAAAGAGTAATATCGTTGTATCGAAGTCAAATTAGCACTTTGGAGAATAAATTTGCATCGTAAAAATGAGGATATCGTTACATCAAATATCGTTAGATCGAGGTCTTTTTTCATACATTTTACTGTACTTTTGTAGGGAGAAAGAAATGTTATAATAATTGTAAAATTGAGGATATTGTTAGATTGAGTATCGTAAAATCCAGGTTCCACTGACTCTGTATAAATTTCCTCAAAACACTATTTTGCAATTATTATTCAAACTCATCTAGTAAATTCATTTTGAAAATGATGTCCAGCAAAATGTCAAAATGCCAAATCTCTTTGTGTATTTTTATTGTACAACATTTAAATAAGGGTTTACTATAACTTAAAATTCATTTTTGCACAAGAAATATGTAAAAGTGTGCTGCTTGTAAAAAGATCTGTTTGGCTCGAGCAAACATACTTCTACTAATTATAAGCAACAGAGCAGTGTTCTTCCTTAAGCCTTCAAGCCAAGCAGGCCACTCGCTCTTGGGAAAAATACAAAGACACTGGGCAACCTGCTGTTTAGTTAAATCTGAGTGCAGAAAATGTTAAAGGAACCTCGAATACAAGTTTTTCTCAACTTGTGCCTACATATTCAGCAACTTAAATTTGATAATTCTCTGTATATAAATTATGCCAAGTGATTTGTTTTGATCACTGAATTTCCTGGTGACTGCCATCTTGAAATATGACGTGTGTACATTGTAGTGCCAGTCTCTTACTCGTGATAAAAACGATAGTAATGATTGAGTGGGGGTCTGGCACTGCAACACAACAATGTCACATTTCAAAATAGTGAACCACGGGAAATTCAGTGATCAAAACGAATTACTTAACATAATTTTATATAGAGAGAATCTATTTATCAAATTTCAGCTGCTGATGTAGAAACTAGTTGAGGAAAACTCTTATTTGAGATCGATATTGTTGAACAGCCAAGATTCCCTTTAATGCCTGAAGTCTTTTCAAATTTAATAATTACTATGGTTCTTTGAAATAGCAAAAAAAACTGGGAAGCCTATGTAGACCATCCGAGGCCTTTCATATTTTGCGTGCCTGGTGAAAATTAAGGTGAGCATCTGTGAGAATTCAAAAGCAGATTGATCAGTGAAAACCCAAGACATGACTATCAATATGGGAGTCCTGGAACTTTACCGAGGTTTTCAAAAGGCTATGAAGGAACAGATAATAAGCAATTATTGGATGAGGTTGAGCATGATAGCGAGAATTATCAAGGCCGAGGTTTGTGTTATCGGATAACACAAACTGAGGCCTTGATAATTTCGCTATCATGCGAAA
>JAOBAY020118895.1:0-16424 GCA_025331085.2 Zoanthus sociatus | reverse complement strand
CCATCATCATCATCATCGCCATCATCATCACCATCATCATCATCATCATCACCATCATCACCATCATCATCATCACCATCATCATTTTCGTCATCATCATCATCATCATCATCATCATCACCATCATCATTTTCGTCATCATCATCATCATCACCATCATCATCACCATCATCATCTTTATAACTCCTGACAGTGGTTATAAGGAGCAACCCTTTTGGCTTTTCATTCAAAAAGGAGAGCAGGAATCCTTTTAGTCTATTGATTTTGAACTACAACCATAAATATTGGCTTTGATAGGATGACTTTAACATCTAGGCTTCATTGTTAGTTATTTTTTAAATCCTGAAAGCTAAAAGAAGAAATAGGCATACTTGCCTTCAGCATCTCTTGCTCTTCTGATGGCAGCAGTATCAGCAATGACTGACCGTCTTTTTGATATCTACAAAACAATTACAAATTAAAAGTAATGTTAAAAACTAAATTTTCCATAGAATAGATTAATTTTAAAAGCCAAAATATAAAATAGCTATTAGCACACATGTGCTATCTATACATGTTAGATTAAGTTTATATTAGTTGACCAACGTAGCCTTAGTACCCATTTTAGTGACTGTAAGTACTTAGTACTAGTACACATGTGCTATCTATACTGGTGAGATTAGGTTAATATTATTTGACCAACATGACCTTAGTGCCCATTTTAGTGACTGTAAGTACTTAGTACTAGCACACATGTGCTATCTATACTGGTGAGATTAAGTTTATATTAGTTGACTAACGTGACCTTAGTACCCATTTTAGTGACTGCAAGTACTTAGTACTAGCACACATGTGCTATCTATACTTGTGAGATTAGGTTGATATTAGTTGACCAACGTAGCCTTAGTGTCCATTTTAGTGACTGTAAGTACTTAGTACTAGCACACATGTGCTATCTGTACTGGTGAGATTAGGTTTATATCAGTTGACCAACGTGACCCTTAGTGCCCATTTTCGTGGCTGTAAGGACCTTGTTTTAGCACACATGTTCTATCTATAATTGTGATGTCGTAGACTGGCAAAAGTTTATAATCTGTTTTATTTCCAAACGTATTAGGCTGCAATGGCTTCCTCTTCCAAAAAAGAAATTCATTTTAAAACAAACGCTAGGTTGTGCTTATTTTCTCGAGGTATAAAAGATAAGGTTCTATATATAGGTGTAGTGTCGATATGACATGGGAAAAAAAACTCTAGAATTATCTGGAAATCTAGCATGTGCTAGACGCATGTGTTTGTTTACATTTTGCGAGAAACTCCGCCCAGTTTCCAGAATGTTCCAGATAATGCCACTAAGAGTAAAATACTCGTAATTCTATTTTACTGTCAGTTGAGGTTTTTTGATCAAGCTGTCAGAGAGAATATTTATATACGCGGACGCTGACGAAAAGCCTCAGAAGCCCAAGAGAATTGTTATCAGAGAGAGAAGAAGCAGTTAAGCAATTGTACAGCTTAAGAAGACCTTTGGAAGCAGAATACCTGTATCATTGAATCACGTATATTGAACAACTAATTGACGGATTTGAATTGTTGCTTAACTTCCTGTATCATACATTGATAAATTCTGTTAATCGCCAGGTTTACATTCAACAAATAACTATTTTGAAATTCTTGTGTTTGGATACCTTTGACTCAAAGATACAACAATAGGCAATATAATTTATATAAGTTACATTATCAACCTTGCTGTCCTTCCGGCCCTATGAATGTATGTGTTGGCATCTTCAGGGCAGTCCAGCTGAACTACCCAATGCACGGAGGGTATGTCTAGTGTGAAAACAAGACAATTTCAACAGAAATAAGTAAGAATATAGAAATAAAAATATGCAATCTAAGACTGCATATAGCTTACTTATTGCTATTGAAAGAAGCACTACATGAATAACAAAAAAATGGAAACGTAGTTGATATTTTCCATTGCACTTGTACATACAAACTAGTAAAAGAAAGCAAAACTAAATGAAAAAAAAATGAAATGAGAAAAAAAATGGATGGATGATAGATGATAGAATGATGGATGCTCACAATGATTTTGTTATCGTGGCAATGAAGAAAACAGTGCACGACTCCACATTACATTTCAACGACTTGCAAAGTAAAATGTAAAGTTGTTAATTCAATATAATCTTTTTCCAAATGATTTTCATGGTGATTTTCATCACAGTTTATTCAAATATTCACACGATGATTACACGCAGGATGATGACACGAAAGACAATGACACGTACAACGATGACACGCACGATGATGATACAAAGATATTGCGTTTCGGGGCCAGCAGATTAGTGTTTCCATGTGACAAATTATTATTACTTTGTG
Source organism: Zoanthus sociatus (assembly GCA_025331085.2). Lineage (NCBI taxonomy): Eukaryota > Metazoa > Cnidaria > Anthozoa > Zoantharia > Zoanthidae > Zoanthus > Zoanthus sociatus. Next base: position 14,069 of record JAOBAY020118895.1, on the reverse strand, counting down.
TATTACAGGGTATCCGGAGCACACAGATAAAAGTAAATGGTGTCAGGAGGTATAAATTTAAAGCAAAACAAACCTACTTTATCGATTTTTATAGGTGAAATTCGTGTTTTTTTTACAGACATGGTGGCTAGAATTGATTAGTTCTGCACAACAGTGTGAGTGTCTGTCATGTGAAAGGTGTCCATCCAAGTTAGAGTGGTAAAGATGGAGTCCCCAATTACTTGGCCAGGCGACAACGAAAGTAGGTAGCTGCCGGGTTAGCCCAGTTGGTAAGGTGCCAGTCTGCTGTGCGGGAGGCTCAGGTTCCTGGCCGGACCAACAATCAGGGTCTTAAAATAATTGAGGAGAAGGTGCTGCCTTTGCTCTAACATCTGCAAATGGTTAGACCTTCGCGTCTTCTCGGATAAGGGCGTTAAGCCGTAGGTCCAGTCTCTCGATCGTTCTATCGAGGCACTTAAAAGAACCTACACACTTCTCGCAAAGAGTAGGGTAGTGATCCCGGTCTTGTGGTCTGTTTCTTCCACTGAAGGGATTTCTTATCGGCTGCAAGTTGCGCCTTAATATGTGAGCCGTCCCAGCGGACTTTTTAAGACCCTCAACTGTCTGACTCTTTATGTACCTGTAAACAAGTTCTGAAAAGCCCCGCGAGGGGAGAATTTGTATATATATATATATATCGGTATCAATATCTATCAATATCAATGTCACACGACAAAAGTCCTGGTTATGCATGCGTATTATAAGGGATAAATCCTATGAAACGAGACAAGCTTATCTTTTCCATACCTCAGTCATGAGGTAAGAATGTCGGGCCAAATGTCGGGGCCGTTCGGCACGTTCATTCGACAATACACAAAACTGGCCAAATTTTGGTCCAACAAATGTTGGATGAAATACCGGGAACGTTTGGCAAGGGCTTCATACAACCGTTTGAAAGACAATGAAGATGGTTTGACATGACGTTGCGGCTTGGTTCCTGGAAGTTCCTTGATAGGTTTTAAGAGTTCAAGAGTGAACCAGACGTTTTTCAGTGGACGTTGCGGCAGCCGCACTCAAAGGTACGGTGTGCACGTGGTGCTCACAAAAACTACGTTTAATTCACTTTTCCGAGATTATCACGCTTTAAGCTTATTCCCGTCAATTTTGAGACATTGCGGTAACTGATGAAACCTATTTCAATATGTAAAACTATTAAAATGAAGAAACGTAATTTGTTATGATGCGGAATATACTAGCGTAAAATAATTGTAAATTATCTTTCATTCGTTTATATTTCAACCATTAATCGCTCGTACAGTACTTGCGCATGCATAATGTACGACGTGTTTATTCGTCAGAAAGTAAACCATTTCGCCTTTCGGTTGTGCTGACCATCGCAAACTCGTTAAATTAAAGCTTTGTTTAAAACCGATAGAGCTATTTTAAAGGACAAAACAGTGATATCTCGATTCCAATTATCGCGTATAGTTCTATATTATAATTTATCTTGCTGTGCATCCTAAATTAGCTTTTTGATTTGTATTTTATTCCGCAGTTGCATTATTGACCTGTTATAACAGGATTAGCACCAGCATTACCCGCGATCAGTTTTTGATTGACTCAAACTTTGTATACCAGTTATAGTGTTTCCAAACCATTTTATGTTGAAAGAATCACTTCGACAGTAATTGTCTGATTACGTTACTGTGCTTGTTCGAGTACTCTTGTAGTCATCTATAGTTTTGTTATTTAAATGATACATAATTTATTACTGAGATAACAGTATATTAACAGCATGTTCGGATTAGTAACAGTTTGTCAGTTCGTTTTCTATCAATTTAGAAGATAAATTGAGACAGCAGACTCGTTTCTTCGAGTTTTGTTTCATTCATGGGTTGGCCGTCTATATTCAGGTATTCAAAAATTTAAAGTAGTTTAACTGAGAACGAGTTAATCTGGAGAACTTGCCCTTCAGTAACATGTATCATAAAACTAAAATGGGTTTGAATGAGGCTGTTTCTACTAAATAATTGTTCTTGCCCTTCGGATATGAATTATAGGCTTTGGTCGTCTACTGCGTCATCAGAGGTAAATGATAAAAAGGCGGAGAAACGCTCTAGTATATTTAAATCGGAGAGTAAATTAATTGGTACACGCTTTTTTTTTTAAATTACCAGTATATTTTGTGGAGGCTCATTGATTTTCATTTTTTGGCTGCCTCAGCCTTAATTTGTTCTTAATTCAGTTCTTATTTGTTAACTTAGAATAATTTTAACCTGATTATGACCTAAGTGGTTGAGAACGTTTGTTTTTTTATAAAGTATTTTTACCATTTGTATATATTAGTTTATTACATTGTTCTTATTTCTATGAGCGGTTTGAAGATTCACTAAAGTTTAAAAACATTTTCACTTTTTTTTCGGCCTCAACTTGAGCTTCTTCTTAAATTGTTCTTACTTTTCGGCCAGTCTGAGCCTCATTGTTTTTATAAAGCCGTTCTTATAAAAAAAAGCGTTTAAATACAAAAGAGCTAACGATAAAATAATGCAAAATGCTAATAGTGTAGCGGTAAAAGATATAGACAATTTAATGCATAAAAACGTTAATAATTAAGAGATGTAGGATTAAAATGTTAACGCAGATATAAAATGTGCTAAGAACGCTAAAAAATGAAAAAAAAAATTAAAATTGGAATATAACGTTAAAATTAAAGTATTTATAATATATATGCAGCTGTGAACGCTAAGAGATATATACAGGATAAAATGGCAGATGTTAATGTAGAGTAAGTTGTGGAAATGTCTACTGATAACTTTTGTTTCATGTGGATTGTAGATTGTTCTTTGCAATGCCGGCGAAGATGTTTCTAACAGTTGTCCATAGTCTGTCTTCGATTCGATTAACTACGAATTATGTTCGTAAGTTAAGGCGAACAGTTGATAAATATTTACTGAGATGTGAAGTTAACTAACGTTTTTAAAGCAGGCAAAGAATAGGAAAAACCGTAGTTGAGTCCGCAAAACGAATCAGGACAGTAAAATTCTGGTGTTTACGGACAGTGATTTACCAGTCGCGGATGCTAAACTTTCAGAATGTGAACTAATATTAATAAATCGTATGACCGTAAGCTTTGCATCTGTGTTTTAAGAAACGGTAAGGACTTAAGTAAGTCCCGCTTAGCTTACTTTGCAGCAAACGTGTGTGCATAAAGGCCTTAGCATCTAACTAAATTACACAAAATCAAATAATCGAATAAAATTAGTTCTTTAGAAAATGATTAACTCTGAAACTACATGAAATACTCGACATGGTTTTCTTATGAGACCGCTGAATTATTAGAGACATTGTGGGCGCACCTCTTTTTGACCCTTTTGATTTAGTACTTTCCAATATAAACCGTAAAACCAGTTACTTTGTAGCTACATTGTTCAACCACGTTTTGAAACCGTAGGTACTTGGTGCATGTTTGACTTTTATCGTGCAAAACGTGGGGGAAACATTTTCTACCCTGCCTCCTTCCCTTGTGTTTAATATTGCTAGTTGCGTTCTTCTCATATCTTCTGAAATAAAGAACTTGTTGTTTTCTACATCAGCAGAGGTTTCCTATTGGCTGAGCTACTTCGTACAAAAGGAAGAATTTCAAAAGGACTTCATGTTGTTACCGAGACAGTGTCTTCAGTGCTTGGCAAAGAACACTGGGAATCTTTCTACGGTACAAAAATTCGACAGCATCAGTTTTTACTTGATAATGAAATTACTCCTTTAAATCATAATGGCAATGTTCCAAGATCCGTTCTTGCTATTCAAAGAAAATTTCAGGTAGGACAATATGATGCATTAACTGCATCAGATCTAATGATATTATCAACATGTGGTTAACATATGGTCGTCATTATCTGATATTAGAGAGCTTAAGCACCGGAACATTTTTTCACGACGGAGGTCTATTTTCCGTGAGTGGACTGGATCGAGAACGGCGTTTTTGGCGCGAATTTTTAACTTAAGCAGCTCGCGATTTACAATGACAGACGCACTTAGGGTAAAAAAGCGCAAAAATTAACTTTGAAGAGCCCAGTTATTAACACACTTTAATTTGTAAATTTGGTTACACATACGGCAAGAACCTGGAGCAAAAGGCAGTGTTAAAGTACCTGTAAAGTAAGTAAATTATTTTCTTACAAAGATTTATTGATAATTTTTTCGGTGCTAGAAGCCATTCCCTAGCTTAATAAATAAAAATTTGCAGTTCTGACAGACCAACACGGAGGAAAAAAGCGTGGCTCGTAGGCCCCCGTGAAGATCACCACGACCGCATGACATTTTTTAGCTACGCGACATCTACTGACAGTTTAGTTCCGGTTGGCCTCCGTGACAACAAGAACGCCGGACGCTTAAGCTCTCTATTTTCATCGTCATCATTATCATCATCATCATCATCATCATGGGCTCGGACCAACCAAGGTTTTGGTTTGGGAAAACGGCACCCACAGTTCGATTTTCCCCACTTTAAAATATTTCGTTCCAGGCATTGGTTTTCAAACATTTTGAAGAGGGGCATATCCTCGGTTGGGGAAAAGGGCAGCCATGGTCAGATCTTCAGCTGGATTCCCTTCCCCTGAACCTTGGGTTAATCAAAACCTCGAGCAACAATTTCTTCTCTAAGAATAACTTTACGTCTTTTATAGAATACTGTTTAGAATAGGAGTCAGGTTGGCGTCGATCTCAGTCTGACTCCGAATTTTTTTTTTCCTGGGTTCTTCGGTTTTCTCCCTTTGCGAATTTGACTAAAGATCCGAGCCGTCAAGCAATGAAACATTAGCCACTGGCTAGGAAGAATGGGCGATCGCTTCCATTATAACTGATGTTAAATGAAATATATTTATTTAGAATATCAATCCAAAAACTTGTTAATCTCAGAATTGCAGCTTAATTCCGTCTCTATAAAAATGGAAAGAAGAACATGGGTTAATGTAACCCTTGGTTCGTCCTAAACGGCTTTTGAACTAAACCCTAATTACCGACAAGTTCATTTTCTGATATGTTCATCAAATTTCATCACCATAATCATCACCTCATTATTATTCAAACCATGTTGTCGTCATCCAATATCATCATCTTATTACGAGGGTCCTGAAGGGGGATTTTCAAGTGGGAATTGAATTGGTCGGGTTATGCTACTGGGAATGGGATTTGGTCACTGGGAATGGGGAAAAATGCCACAAATAAAAAATGGGAGTGGAATTTGAACACTGGAAAGTCAAAACAAATTGGGCTAAGAAATGATATCTGTTGCCTCTTCCCCCTTCTTCCTTCAGGACCCTCTTGTTATCCATGGCCGTAGCAATGGGGAGGGCCAGGGGGGCCCTTGCCCCCCTTCCTGTTTTTATCCCAACTTTTGTGGCTACTACTGCTCAACAGAAGTCTGAGAAAAACGGAAAATATTTCGCTAGTTTTAGACGAGTTTGTTTCAAATGGCATCTGAAACACTGGAAATACGTTTTCAGACAAAAATTTCCCGAGGGAAGCTTGCCTCTGCACCTTCTAGAAATCTTGCGCATTCAACGCTCGATTGTGCTCCCCCCTGTTTTTCAAGGCTTGCTAGGGCCTTCTTGTCTGTTTGTCGTCCTAATCACATTTCTTTGCCTTCTTGCAAAATTGAATGTTTGTGTTGCATTAAATTTCGAGAGTGCATGGACAGAACAATTAGTGAGCGGTAGCTCTAGCGAGCTTGTGCTAATACTTTATTTATAAATTCAATTTATTTAGGAGGAAACTGAAAAATGCCCCAATATGTGGTTCAAGAGCAAACTTCGGCCGCTGTGGAATCAATCACTGCATACTGTTGCTGACTTTGTGGGAGGAAGTATGGAGAACATGGTTTTTGTGCAAAACGCTTCCACTGGTATAATGGCAGTCTTGAGGAGTTTGGATTTTAACGAAAATGACACTATTCTCGTGACTAGTGAAACATACACCACTGTTAGATTGGCAGTGGATGACGTTTGTAAAACTGCTGGATCGAAACTTCAGGTACTTAGCCTAAGTTATCGTACTGCAGACTGCCATGCGGAAAAAGGATGTTTTATTGAGGATATCGTGCGTCAGTTCAAAGAATATCTGTCTAACAACGTTGGAGTGAAATTAGCTGTGATTGATTACATTGGCAGTTCAAATGCTGTGTTATATCCGGTGAAGGAACTTGTAGACTTATGTCACCAGCACAATGTTGCTGTGTTGATTGATGGTGCGCATGCTCCTGGCCAAGTGCCGCTGAACCTTGAAGAACTTGGTGCAGATTTCTTTGTTGGTAAGGCCGGTCTTAACATACATAATTAAGCAGCCGAGTAGTGTACGAATACGTACATGAAGGTTTATTATTGCAGTTAGTCGTAAACAAAAATATTTATAACCAAAGAGTTTTTTCATTTATTATCAATTGCCTTATAACAATTAAAGTCAGCCGTTACAACGAATCATACATAGAGGGTTATTCTCTCCTTTTTCACGTCAGTTAAAGAAATATTCTTCAAATTCCATCTATAGAATACCTCACTTCCATTCAGATCCTCACCATTAAAATACTTCACAAGTTTCCGTTTAAAGTCCAGGGCCGTACCTAGGATTGGTTGTTTGCGGGGCAAACGCCGCACTTCTTTACAGGGATCTCCCGTATACAGGAGACCGTTTTAATTCACGTAGCGCTATACTGCAAATAAAATAGTGTTAAACTCAGTTGGGTTGAGCACCTCCAAACTTACAAAGATCTTCACTTCTAAAGAAGGACTCACTAAATCTGAGAGTTTGAAATAGCCTTCAAATGGAGTATTTACATACTTGTCAAGGTAATTCTACCATTACAAGGTAAAATCACTAATGCAGAGATATTTGCTTATTTTAAAGTTATCAGTATACAAAGTAAAAATAAATAACCAGGTTTTTATTTTAAAAATGCTAAGCTGAAGGTAATTCACCTCAGGTTTTCCTAAAATGTAAAAGAGAATTAAAAAGATGGATAGCGGTAGGCATACATCAGATATATCAAGAGCATTTCCCTTTACGTTATCTTGCTTGTGCTACCGGAAAATATTAAGTTGCATTTTTATAGAAAGCCAATTTTAGGACTTTTACTTTTAAATCTCATACATAAGGCAAATAAATGCCCTATTTTTTATTTTCTTTTTAAAACTTTCAAAATCGCTTCAGTTAGTCCAATCACGTCCGAAATGTACCTCCAACTAAATTTTTATCACAGGGTTCACACTGTCATGAAAAGTCATGGAATTTGAAAATGCTTTTTCCAGACCTGAAAAAGTCATGGAATTTTGCGAAAATGGCCAAGGTCATTAAAAAGTCATTAAATTTTATTTTTTCTTGAGCTATGGTTTTTAGTAAATATACTTTTTTATAATTGAGTGCAAATGTGCCAAGAAAATGCCGTTGCCACACGCACTTTGCATTATGTTCTGCATGCATGAAGTATCAAAAAAGTAACTATGCAATGAATTTGCACTACATTAGCAAATTTGAGTTTTTTGCTCTACGTTCAATCACGTTACACTGTCTTTCAGTGTTCAGAAGGTGTCATTCAAAAAATCGGATTAAACTGTGAGTAGGCTGATGTGTTGGAGTCAGTTCATTGATTTCTCAATAATTCTGAGTCATAGAAAATGGCATTTGGTCATGAAAAAGTCATTGAATTTCATTCCTTATTCTCAGTGTGGACACTGTTTTAGTTTTACGGCTGTTTCTTTTGAAACACCGACGTACTCTTATCCATGCCAAGACAAAATATTATCTTGTAAGTGTGAAATGGAATATTCGTTTCTTGTAGGAAATATCCACAAATGGATGTTCGCTCCGAGAGGCTGCGCTTTTCTTTGGGTGCTTCCGAGGCATCATGACGTCATCAAACCTCTGGTTGTGTCCTGGTTACATGACGGCAGTTTTCAAGACAAATTCTTTATGCAGGCAACGTTGGATTATACACCTTACGTAACCGCAGAAACTGCAATTAAATTCTATAACGACATTGGTGGGCTGGTAAGATGTAATACATGATAACAATTATCAGAAATCACATTATTTTATTTAACATTAGAATTTGTAGAAAATTTTGTCATTTGAAATTGTAAGTTAAAATTTCTTGGTGGTAAGGCCAGATCTTGTTTCATGAGAAATGAAAAAAGTTAGGCCACGCGTCACTTTTATTTTCCGTATTCACACGAGCCTTTAGGCGAGTGTGTATAGGAAGAAAATACAAGTGACAAGTGGCATTTCCACGCTATCCACCTCAAAACCATTGCATAACTAATTTATCCCATGCCTTAAAAAATTAACTAGTAACTAATTTGTTCCCCGCTTGGAGAACGAAGAACTAAAATTGCAGTTTGTTCTGACGTTTTAAGCTCGCACAACGTTGACCAACAACTTTGGCGCCATTTCGGAAACGTATGCACACAGCTTTTGCGCGATTTCGATAGTCTTTTGCAAGTAATGGCGGGAAAGCCGAATGGAATACTAGCCGTTGGATACAAACCGTTGGATACCGCAGGATATGCAACGGCTTTCCAGGCCTCTGATTGGTTGTATTTTTTAAGGCATGGGATAAAACCAAAGATTTGATTAATTGTGTTTTGGCACCCTTTTCTAGGATACACATTTTTTTTTCATTTATTTTCCTGACCCACCGACCCTTAAAATTTTTGGTCTAAGCCTAAGGCAGCCTTGAAGTCAAAACGTTCTTTCCGCGTTCATTTGTGAGGTTTATTTGTTCTGATAACTTCCATAAATTAGAGTCATGTAGCGGAATCGTGTTGATTCTGTAGAAAGTTCTTTTCGCGTTCATTTGTAAGCAGTATTTATAATCTTTGTCTCACCTCAATTTTTATATTTATATCAGCGACTTTTTTAATTTCATTTTATTTGATGAGGGCTATAGTAGAACAGTCGAGAGCTTATAATTATTAAAATTTTTAACCAGAAAACATTTCATTTTTTTAAATTTTAACGATAACTTATGTCGCTGTGACACAAATTTACGAGGTTTCAAAAAATCTTCAAAATTGATTAAGTTTTTGTCTTGCTCGTTTGCACTTAGCGATAGCTACTACTAGTAAATTTTCATTCAACGCCCTATTAAACGCTTGTTTTATTTTGATGTACACACAGGAGGCGCTGACCGAATACAATCAAGGACTCGTGTCCTGGGCATCCTCCATGTTAGCCAATGGCTGGTGCTCTGAGATCCTCCCAGTCCCACTGAGCATGCGTGCACCTTTTTTAGGGGTAGTCCGTCTGCCAGACCCCATAACAGCCCACTATGGAGCCAGTCGGAGTGGATGCAATGAAGTCACGTACATTCTTTACAATAAATTTAAAGTTTTAGTTTATGTGGTGAGTATTCAAGGCTCTTTATGGTGCCGCATTGTTGCTCATGTTTACAACTCGAAGAAAGACTATTTTCGCCTCCTCGAGGCAGTGCAAGAAATGACAAGCGAAGTTGTGACAATGTTTGAAAGTAAAGAATGACGAATAAGGCCCAATGGACTGCAAAGAAACTAACAACAAACGTAATTGATTCCTTCTTGGAGCGCTACTTGTGATAATGACAATATCAATTAAGAAAATATTGTTTTTGACAATAAACTGAAATATCATTTGGTTTCTTTCCGAAAAAGAGCGTCGCTTAATTCCACTGGAAGTCAAAGATCGATTATGTTGATACAAGAATTTTAGATCGCTTCTTATACAATTATTAACATAATAGAGCATTCAATAAACGTCGTTATACTGAACATCAGGTGTACTAGTGGAGATATGCATGTTGGAAAACAATTAGATTGCTTTAAAAGTAGTAAAGCAAAACATTGGAGTCTGTGAGCTTTGGAGGTGCTCTCCCTAACTTGGCGATTTAAGCGTTAAGTGAATTAAAACGGGGTAAAATTTTCGTACTGGAGCCAACTATTGTTTAATCATGCAAACTAACCCTTACAAAGACCCTAACTTCCATATTAATAAACGCGATGAAACTGCGTGCATAAATAAGTACGCTCCATTATGGAAATTATCCTTAAAACGGAATCCTTCCGTTAGAATTCTAATCAGATATACAAGATAAAGTTCAAATACGTAAATATAATTTTCTGTCTCGCAGTTTTTAATCATCTTCAACTAGAAAGGCTCTCTAATAGTTGTATATTTGACAAGACATAAACCGAATACTCAAAGGAACGCAGACGTCAACTTGTATTTTGAGTATGGGAAGACATGTTTTAGATAAATCGAAGCTGTAAATTATGGAATCGTATTTCAGGTAACATGAGAAGGTTGCAAAATTTACGTTTATTCAGGTTGGGGTAAAGGCTAAAAATTGTTTTTATTTTTTTATCATAAATGTATGTATATATAGTTTGTAATTTTATCTTTTTGTACCTGTCCCTGTCAATATGTCCAACCACAGTTTTCAGCGAGCGTTCGACCGAGGAAGAACTGAACACTCTGAAAACAACAATATTGTGAGGTAACCGTGTTTAATTAGAGAATATTATGTATTTTTTTATGAATCAATCTAAAATGAAAACAATTGATTCTGACCTCAAAACTCTGAAAATCTGGCAGCCTTGTTTGTAGATTGACTTCAATCGCCGGGAGCTTGAATTCCAAGCGCCTGCGTCGAATTGGACTGGAAGAGAAAAAGGACCTACGGTATGGGAAGACAGAGGACTGGGGTCAAGGACGCTCTTAATTTTCTCTTTCCAGTCTCCCATTCGCTTGGATTCGTTCGTTTATCGAAGGAAGTGATTGCTCTTTTTGGCTCATTGAAGATCATGTGAGCACCACCAGATAACTTGTGTTGTAATGACAATTTTTAGTTCGCTGATGCTTTAAAACATTGAGACCGAGCTAATTGAGAAGAAATGGGGGGCAAGTTTTATACGAACTTACAAACAGGACCTACTTTCGCAAGTTTGGCTCTCTGTACAGTACGTCGTCCCGTTTGCTGAAGATAGGAACAGCTCTTGTTTAACTCTGTCCGTGCAATAAAAGGAACATTCTTTTCGAAACAAAATAGCTACAGGGAGTTTAGAAATATCTTTTAGATCAAAAGAAATGAAAGCTTCTAAGAACTAATTTCATTTCGGAGGAGGAGGGGGGTGGGGTAGAGACTGCCAACAGAATTTATCCTTACCTAGGTTAGTGTGAACAAAAAAATTTTAGTCACAGCAATCAAATTGCTTGTTGACATGCTACAACAAAACTATTAGGGGGATGGTAAGTACTCTCCCCGTTTCTCTGGAACTTCTCACGAGCTTATAAAGCGGTCTATTTCCCATACATAATCGTCGGTGGCGCATTGGGCCAGCTGTTGCATGTGCGACTCGTAAACTACAAGTGAAGCCACTCGACTGTTATTCCATTACTGAGCAAAACACTTTCCCCGCAGTTGCAAAGGTTGACTTCGCAGGTAGAGAAGTGGAAATAATAGTCATGCTAATACGTATCTTTCTTATGATAATAATTTCCTCTTCTCTAACTGTGCCAGGTCAACCTCCGCCTCGGTTTCATGTAGAGGCTTGGCTACCTTTTAGAAACTGTGAAATGGTCCATTATGTACATAAGACTTTTTAAGCTGTTAACGTTTGTTTCTGCAAATGCCGCTGTTAGAACCTTGACATTAGTTGCTTAGAATATTGGACGACCTTTCCTTGCAAAGCTGGCTCGTTTTATGGAACCTACGATGATGGATTAACTAGGAATTACTCAAAGAAAACGGTAAAGCGACACGTCCTAATAATAAAATGTACTATGTTCATCCCAAGCAAATTTTATCGTTTTTCAAGATCAATTTTCCCGCGTGCTACCAGTCTCATTTCTAAAATTTGAATCATCCGAAGTGCCGCTATTTTGAAATGACGTGTCATGGTTGCAGCGTCAGTTTCCTGTTTTAACAAACTCCATAGCAATAAACGAGTGGGGACCTGGCACTGCATCTATTTGATCGAAAACTTCAAACTTTAATCAAACGTATCCTGTTCAGTGATGTCCATGGAATAACTAAACTCCCTCAGCTTTATACGACAAAAATAATCGGCAAAAACCGCAAACGACTAAGAATTGACTCAATATTTAACAGCGACTTTTAATTGATTAAAAAAGCAGTGATATAATTGGACGAAATGGCTTTCTGTTGTTACACTTTTTCCCTCACGACCATTCCGATGCTTGTGGAATCTCCACTCACAAAAAAAAATGTTTGGAATGAGCTACATACAAAAAAAAATTAATTGTTTCACTTTTATTGTTGGACAGTGAAGGATGCCTTAAACTTATACAAAATTTAATATATGAGATCCACAAGCCATCGCAACCAGCCTTAATTACGTGGTAATGGCGACTTATTTTCCAATTAAAAATTTAATCTTGATCAACTTCCCATAGATTTTAAGAGGTTTGCAAACTAACATAAAAAAATCCATATTATTATTATAAGTTGTTTAAAAGAAATATTTTAAAATATAATGTCGCTATGCCGTCGTGAACGTTTGAAGAAGTGAAATTTTAGTTTTGAAATTTAACACGGAAGGATAAAACAAGCTGGCGAATCTCAACCTCGGATTTGGCGGGAAGCCAAGGGCGGAGCGAGAAACCCTGGAAACGAGCTCGAGGTTGGGCGAATCTTTGCTAGTGCCAATCAGGCATAGAATCAGCGTCATTCTTCGACTCGTTCTGCCAGAGAAACGTTTTTTGCAAAAAAATGAATAAAACACTCTTACATTCAGAAGTGTTTTTAATTTCAAAATCTTACTTGAAACGGGGTAAGTCTGCGGGAATGAGTTAAAGAGGGAAAATGAAAAATCGTCTAGTGTTCATTCGGCTTGATCGTTCATGCCACGAGCGTTTTCGTTGATATTTCAGAATAAAAAGTAGCTAAATAAAAACATGACATTTTGGCGAACGCATGATGCCACTATCAAATGTAAATTATTGTAGTCTTTTTGAGTGTTCAAAGTCGCTCTCTTTTTCCTTATAAAAAGAAACTATAAAAAAATGAAACATTCATGATCACGATTTTGTCATTGTAAACATGTTAAGGACGAACACAATTAAAGACCAAACAATCTACCATCCTAAAGTATTCGGCGGAAAGAGAAAGTTTGAGTGCCTTGTATTTAAGTATGGTGGCCCACAAGTGCAAGACAAAAAATGTAAAATCGGCAAAGTAAAACTTCCCCCACCGAAGTAAAACTTCATACAAAAAAGTAAAACTTCCTGACGGGAAAGTAAAACTGACAACTTGCACTTGTATGCTGCCGTATTTAAGAGATGCTTTGGATAAGAAAAAAAGAGACCAACTTCCGAAACACTCAAAAGTAATCTATTCTAGCGAAGCTATTAGTCTCGACAATTTCAATGAGCCACGTGTTCGCCAAGATATTAGTGCATGTCAGCTTTCGTGTTTTTGGGTTCTGTCCATGGTATCCTCGGCGCTTCTTCGGGCCTTCGTTCAAGAGCCTTCGGATTTCAGTCGTTATATTCGGCGTCTCTTCGGGCTATCTTTCAAGAGCCTTCGGATTGCCTTCTGTATACTCGGCGCTTCTTCGCGCCGTCATGGTTTTCCCTTCGACTTCGTACACGAAATTAACTTCTCAGCAGCAAGAGCCCAAAAATACGCCTGCGAAGGAGGCTAAACACAGTACGTAATTTGCAATCTCGAGCACTCCTCTTCTCATTGAGAACTACAAGTTTTACGTGTTTCCGCATCATTGTATTTATTCGTATATTATGCAGTTTTTTGTTTTCGTTTCCTTACATAACGTTACTGAGCTTACAATTGTTTACATTTAATAGTGAAATGTCGTTGCCGAAAAGGCAATTTTTATTATCGCTATTCGTATCGACACTTCGAATAAATACATCTTAGTACCAGCAGAAAAATAACGAGAAGCAATATTAAAGTGGCTATATCACAGCGATTTTGTTGTTTTGGGTCTCATTGTCGCTAAAATCGTTAATTAGTGGTTTTACTCGTGCACAAATGAATATTTAACAAAATATGCCCCCCTACCCCCCAGCCCCTTCCGGCTGTGGCG
>JAOBAY020118894.1:0-26989 GCA_025331085.2 Zoanthus sociatus | reverse complement strand
CTCATAATATTGGGTTTTTTACCTCAAATCTTCATTAAGACAATATACAGGATCACAAAAAACGACAGGGCGCTCGAGGAAAACGACAGGGCGCACAGAAAAATGACAGGGCACTGCGCCCTGTCGTTTTGGCCTAGCTAGAACACTGTTTAAACTCCCACTGTACAAATATGATGGTTTCCAGGAGAAAAGTACTTTTTATCTTATTCAAGGACTTTTTATAATTGTCTACAGTTCTTAAGTTCCCATTCCTCTAGCAGCACACTACACATGATTGTATACATGTAAGTTACGTTTTACTGCAATCCATGCCTGAAACAAAGATAATTATTACTAATTATCAGTGATTATGCTGATTAATTTTAAAAAGAAAACTGGAAATATTTATTTAGAGAATGTTTTCCTAGGATGAAAAAGGATTATTCCAAGGCTTAGCTCGGTGTCAGCTAAAGAATCAAATCTGTTTATATATAATTACTCTTGTTAGTTTCCAATGGAAATCACCGAGTTCAGCATTCTGGTGATTGATTGATATCACAACAAAATATGTGAGCCCAGCTACTTGATTGACAGCATGATTTTAATGTTTTAGTGATTTTGACAGGACAAGACAGTTCATACAATGAAACTTTGGAAAACATTTTCTATACAAATCTATTTAACAGTCACTCTGTTAATGTTGCAATTAAATATCATGTTAGTAAAATTTTATACAGCACTTGTTTCAATGGATTTACAGTGATAAAAGCGTCAATACACAACTTCCAGATTTATTGAGGGGATATTCAAAAACCATATCCCCAGCCCAGGCCAAGGAACTCCAAGAAAGCCCAGGCAGAATAGAGTTAATAGTTATTAATAAAAATGCTTACAAATGTAGCTATATCTCAACAACTACATGCAAGCCAAACTTAAATACCATATTGCTTTTGCATCAGAATTACTGGTTACACCAATCTGCGCACAACAAAGTTAATCAATCTAATTCTGATTCGGCTTTATCCCCATAAACAGGGGTTGCCGGATTTACCCCACTTTGGTAGCAATCTCTCCAACTCTGACTCTCCATACATGCATCTCACTTGATTCATGACATCCTTTTTCTCCAAACCAACACTCTTGCTCTCCTTCTCCACTTGCATCCTCCACATCTTCTTTGGTCATAATGGCTTCCTCTTGCCCTCCACTTCAAACTCCAATGCTTTTCTCAAAACATGCCCATCATATCTCCTCAATTAACACATGCCTGTACCATCTCATTCCATTCATCTTTGCCATCTGAACCACCGTTTCCTTCAATCCCAACTGCATCTCCGTTAGGTCCTCTGTCCTCTTTTTCTCCATCATTTTAAAATAAAAATTATAAATTAATAAAAACTTACCACTGCTTTGCTGTCAGAGTCAATCACTTCAAACTGACCAAGGAAATACTCAGGTTCAAACATGTCCTGAACCATACATCGATAACGTACAAGACTGTTGGACTTCAAGTTATGAAGTGGCACATCATTCAGTGATGGGATCTTGAAATATAAATATAAACAAAAAACCATGTTACTGGCAGCATAACCAAAAATTATTTATACACCATGATATTAACATTGCTGCACAATTTCCTAACCAAAAAAATTGACATTAATTGGTCTTATTATTAACATGAATGATCAAAACTAATTGGTACAATTAAATTAATGTCATTTTAAAATACTTTTAAGATCAATAACCACAAAAAAATTCCAAAGCAAGTTTCACATACCCGTGATAAAGAACTGCTTTCCTTTAAGCGACTAGCAAAAAAGTCCTGAACACTGCCAGCATTCGGTTTTTCAGATTCCTCTGTAGAAATGGTTTAAATTTTACAATAAGGTTATAAAACAAATTAAAAGCTTTCAAGAGGTACATGCAGAACTGCCACAATCTACCACAAAACTGAAATTATTATAAAAATGTGATTATTCTGATCACAGAATGTGATATGGATATCAAAATAAACAGAGGGTGAGAAGTTTCTGAAAAATCTAATAAACAAGGTACTGTTGTAATCAAAGCAAAAACAGTGAAAGACGAACATTGAACATGACAGTCATCAGTAAAACTTACATCTTGAAATTTTGACCTGCTGATGATCGTAGTATACCTTGAAAAATTAACAAACGGGGGGAGGGGGTCCTAATAAGCCCCAGGGGTGGAGAAAAAAATTAACTAGCATTCCTATTTGGCTCCTGAGAGGAACAAGTAACATCATGATTCTTTCCTCTGACAGTATACACTGAAAGGTTCTTATTCTATCTCAAACAAAATTCAAATGTTTCTTTTCAAACTACTTGATCTTGCATAGAAAATAACGCAAACTGAAATTAGCTTGGCAAAAACTTAACTACCTAAAGTTGATAATGGATTTTAGACCTCAAAAAGAATAACTCAATTAAAAACAGAATACTCTCATATTTAGGATATCAGCTATTAGTATTAAGCTAGCAGGTGAATATCACTTTCTATGCACTCTGACTGGTTCATCAAACACCGAATATCCTGTGCTATTCGCCTTGCTCATTCAACCGTGAAAAAAATTGATTGCCATATGATTGTTTGTGCATGAGTTGTGAAGACTAGATGTCAAACTTGTTTTTGGCCAAATTTCAATAAAGATTTTTTAAAATAAATTATTCTAAAAAGTACTATTAACCTGCTAGTTTAATACTAAAACAATTATTATTGAGAATTTTATAAGCCCACATATTATATTCGGTAAGGAATAACATTCTGGAAAGTGTACACTGTAACCGTATTTTATATATATATACTTAACATTATTTTGTACTTGAAACCCTTTCTTATAAAAAATAAAAAAACTTAATGGCTTTTAATATGACATGTGTATCATCAAAAACCCAATAACTTCCTAGGTCTAAAATTACGTGATCCTTTACGGGCTTTTGGATCCTATCTTTAAATAAACGTACTAAGTGTATATACAGGTTCATGACACATAACAGATCAGTTCAAGTGTTGAGCAGATCTGTACGGTTAATTTCTTAATAAAAGACAGCATCCCTTGTAATCAAACTTTGCTTTACACACAAATTTAATACTTAATGCAAAAACCTCTCAATACTGCCTTACATTCGAAATAAACTGATACTGAGTAGGCAACGTGGTTGAATAATACAAATGTTTTCGTACCTATTAAAGCTTGAATTACAGCCAAAGGGTTGCTCAACCAATCTTCAATGCACGGCATATTTTCTTCTATACTTCTTTGACCCCTTAATTCACAAATTTAAACAAAAACTGCTCGAACCTTTATCCACTTTGTCAAGATCACCTGAAATGTTTAGAGAAAGCGCGCGAAAACTGACCGGCTGCTAGATCCAGTCTCTGCAATACACGGGAAAAAATGGAATAATAGTACTGGGTTGGAGCCATCTTCATTCTCGTCCCCAGAGCCCGCGTTCCTTTTTGCCAGCGCCAAGAAACGGAAGGAAGGCGAGCTCTGGGGAAGAGATTGAGCAACCTCATACCCAGGTTCTTTCATGAGGGGAAGGAAAATGAAAGAACCCGAGGTTTAATTTCTACAAATTTTTGAGCAAAAATAAAAGTTGGTTTTTTGCTGAACTTTACTAACGTCTATCCTTGGATGCGATGTTGAAGTTAACGAAGGTGAAACTAGAACTGTTTACCGATTACGGAATGTTGATGATGGTTAAAAAAGGTATTCGAGGTGTTGTCTACATGATTACCACACGGTACGCAAAGGCTAACAACCCCTACATGAAGGATTATAATCCAAATCTTCCATCGAAATACATCGCCTATCTTTACGCGAACAACCTGTACGGATGGGCTATGTCGAAACTACTTCCTACTCACGGTTTTAGATGGATGACTGAAGACGATCTAAAATGCTGAGACTGGGAAAATCTTGCGTGCATCCTTGAAGTTGACCTGGAATATCCACATCACCTTCACGATTTACACAATGATTACCCACTCGCTCCGGAGACTATGGATGTGGATGGAGTTGACAAATTAATACCAAACTTACAGGACAAGAAAAAGTACGTAGTACATCACCAAACTCTCAAACTTTACGAGGAGCTAGGGCTTGTGGTCACCAAGGTTCATAAAGGAATCACCTTCGAAGAGTCACCATGGCTGAAATCTTACATAAATCTGAACACTAATCTAAGCACAGAAACCACCAAAGACTTTGAGAAGAATTTCTTCAAATTGATGAACAACTCCATATTCGGTAACACGATGGAGAACATCAGGAAACGGGTTCGAATAGACTTGGTAAACAGTAAAGCAAAAGCTCGTAAGTTAGCCTGTCAACTCAACTTTAATGGTCGGAAAAAATGCGATGAGAATCTTGTTGCGGTTCACATGAAGAAGACTCATCTAGTAATAAACAAACTTGTTTCCCTGGGAATGTCCATCCTCGACCTTTCTAAGAGTCTGATGTATGAGTTCCGCTACGGCTACATCAAGCCAATGTATGATGGAAAGGCAAAGCTTTTCTTCACTGCTACAGACAGTTTAATGTATCTACTCGAGAGGGAGATTTCTACAAGGATATTTCTCCAGATGTAAGAGAAATGTTAGACACCAGTGAATACCCAAAGATCATCCATCAGGAATTCTGGGTGGACAAAACAATAAAGTTTTAGGTATGTTTAAGGATGAGGTCAAAGGCAAACAAATAGACCAGTTTGTTGGACTAAGAGCCAAACTCAACGCGTACAAGATGGATGAAGGCCAACAAGAGAAGAAGTGTAAGGGTATCACCAAGAAAGTCACGAAGAACAACATCACTTTAGATGACTACAAGGATTGCCTTCTAAATCAACGTCCCCAGATGAGGAAAATGAATGTCATCCGATCCCACAAACACAACGTTTACACTGAGACGGTAAATAAGGTGGCATTATCTCATCAGGATGACAAGCGGATTATCCGTGAAGATGGAATCCACACCTACGCTCACGGTCATTTCAGAATGAGGTCCGGTGGTAACTCCATATCTTCAGGAACAACTTGAAGTTCCTCTCTGACGAATGATCGTTTTGGTGCATCTTGGCTTCTATCTAGGTAATAGGCTGACCATCTTCCACCACACTTCTTTTCAATTCATACACATACAAACTCCAGATGGGATCAGTAGCACGTCGGGCATCACCTCCCTCATATTCTCCAGGAGCGAGAAAATATCTTACTAGTACCACAGGAGGTAGCCTGTTGTGTCTGACGGGTCGCTTGTAGTCTATCTTCCTCACTCCAACTTCTTTGAGACCTACCGCCTCAACAGGTTCTTTCCTTGTCACACGCTTCGTCTCACTATTCATCGCCTTCAGAACACCTCGCAACCTATTCCCCAATTCCTGCTCCTCTCACCTTCCTCCAGCAACATCTCTTGGGCATATTGATGACTGAACAATTTCTCAGACAAAGTTCTATTTGCCCTTTCTACAATTACTTGAGCTCTGTGGTTTTTAGCTTCGCCGCGCTGTATACGAACTTTGTGTCTATTCATCAATGTGGTCACATCACCCATGAACTCCTTCCCAGGATCGACCATGAGAGTGTTTGGGACTTTCAAAGCTTTTCTTCTAGAATAGATCCTTTCAAACGCTTTGGCAACTCGACTCGAGTTTTTACTCGATAAGGTTCAGCGTCAACGTATCTCGAAGCGATATCCACCACCACCAAGGCGTATTTGTCTCCGTAATCACTTGGCAAAAACATTAAATCTGCCTGGTGAATGTAGTTCGGTTTGTCAACGACACAATGTGGCCTCGGTATGTACTTCGGAGCTGACAAATAAATCTGCCACAAAGCTTGTTTCAAAAGCCATCTTTTGCTCACATTTTCAGAAACTTTCGCAGCCTCCGCCCGCTTCGCCACGGCTTCGCTACCTTTCCAGTATCCTTTTTGGCTGTAAAAAATCTTCGATAGCTTCTTTTCCATCTTTACAACGATTTTAAAGTTAGTGGCGCTTCACTCTAAAATACTATGAGTCAAGCTATCTCGGACATACTCAATCCAAACAGGTTCGAGAAACATCACCTGCCACATGTTCGTGGTGGCTGATGCTCTGATGGAGGTCACGAAATCCAACTTGAAATCAATACTGTATTAGCGAAATGAAATTAAATGTAACATCTTCCCTCTACAAAAAGATACAAGAACTCCGTGACAAAGTCCCATTCCACTGTATCATTGTAGGTCCTACAAATTGTGGGAAAACGCAGTATTTGGTCGAAAAACTCCGTGGTCCATTCAAAGGCGTATTCGACTTCCTCGTTTGTCCTACCTACGCATACAAAAAAACGTACCATAACTTTGCCAAAGGTGAAACACTTTTTCTCGTAGCCCAACCAAATGCCGACAGCGAAGACGAGATTAATGAATTGCTTGGTAACTGAAGCACTATTTTTCAAGGTACGAATACGTTGATAATCTTGGACGACTGCGCCATGTCAAAAGAAATGAATAAACGTTCAAACAAGTTGATTGAACTTGCATTCTCCGGGAGGTACAAAGGTCTATCATTGTGGGTTCTCACGCAACAACTTACTTCGATAGCGAAACCATTTGGTGATAACGTCGCTTGTGAGGTGGAATTCCACAACCCGAGTGAGAGAGGAATGATGACACTCATCGAAAATAAACAGGTTTGTTCATAACTAGATGCGTCCTCTTCATGTGAACCGCAACAAGACTCTCGGAGAATATCAACTTAAAGTTTTCTTTACTTATCATGAAGTAAAGAGAGATATCTGAACAGCAAAAAGAAAAGAAAAAATCTCCAGCGAGGTGCACCACCATCTAACGAGGACTCGAAACACAGCGTACACAAGAAAAACCCCTAAAAGGTTGCGGCTGGGAAGAAGCTTGCTGAATATAACAAGAGGGCAAAGGAGGCCCTTGAAAGAAAAATGAAATGTACCTGTGGGAGGAAATTTTCCTCTGAAAGAGGGAGAAGATCGTTCCCATCTTCTTCATCAACGGGTACCGTAGCCGCGGTGGTGTTGGGGTTGACGGCAGTCGTCCTATACTTACGGTACAGAATGGGTGATGCAATCACACAAGTGAACCATCCACCACCACCACCACCTCCACCGCCCAATACACCATCTTCTTCCACGGAAGGACAACCCCCTTCAAAAATTCCTATACTTATCAATAGGATAGGAATGCAGTGAAAGCACCTTAAAAGTAGCGTAATACCATTTACAAAATATGGCTGAAGAGAACAGACTCATCAAAATTGTAGCCGACGCGGCAGTTCTCATGGGTCTAACAGCTGGAGTGGGTTACTTCGGAAAAAGGTTCTCAACGAGAACTTTTTCGGTGATCCGAGCTCAAACGTGATGAATTACGCAAAATTTACCGGTGTTCTTGCAGGTAGTGTGGCATTGAAAACCTATTTAGAAGATAAGAAGATAATACCTAAATCGATATGACGAAAAAAAAAGATATTGCGGTTTGAAAAACATTTACTCGCTGCAGCAACAGTATTCGGACTAACCTTACTTGCTGACTTTTTTACCTCGAATTTTTTGAATGAAACACTTTCAGACCCATTATTAAGACTACCCATTAATTTGCCTATTGTAATGGGCATCATAAAACACATGGAGGTAAAATTTCGTCGTGAGAAAGATGAAATCACTTTAGAAGATGAAGATGAAGATGAAGATGTAGAAGAAGAAGATGGCAACGATAGCGATGATGGTGGGCGGTGCGGTTCTTAATGCCACAACATTTGTCGGAGGTTCTTACCTCGCAAAGTATCTGTCTGGTAATGATGCGAGCGACGCACTCTTTGAAAAGGAAAGGCATGACAAAGCCTTGGAAAAATACCAAAAAGATTACGAAAGATACCACGAGAAGCATCAGAAGTTCCTAGATTGGGAAGATGAGAACCGAAGGTCCAACGCGATCGCTTCCCACAACTTTGAAAACACTGACGAGGCGTTGAAGCATTACAAAAGGACACATCCTGATGAAAACTTACTCTCAGAGCCTCCACAATTCGCAGATTACTACAGGCCTTCCGAAAATCAGAAGATGGATGAGATGTTTTACGTAGGTGGGGGAATGCTTGCTTTGGGATACATTGCAAGTAGATGTAAAGAAAAACTAAAAGCTAAGATGGCTGAGGGTGGTAGAGATACAGATCCACTAATCGAAGGAGGGACTGTTGGAGACGATGATGATAGTGATTATTTAGGCGGAGATTTAATTCATAAATCTGACAAGCCCATACGTAGTCAAAAAGGAGGTATAGGAAAGTTTAAGTCCACAAAAACCTTCTTCTTCAACAAATCAAAAAAATACAGACAAGTCCAAAAAGAGGATGGATCATATGCTATGGAGAAAATCAATAGTACTTCCACTTCAACCAGTGCTACACAAGTAGAAACATCCTTCATGGGTGATGGTGATCCTCGAACGTCTTTCCGACGTGGATCAGCTGCTGCAAAGAATCCTATTGAAGAACAAGCAAAGAGAGAAAGAGATAAAGATTAAGCTATGGCTATAGCCAAGAACGCACGTCCTTAACTTAACCCTGCTGAAGTAACAGCTATGTTTGGTGAGCACGGAGATACACTTGTTAGACTAACAACACGAACCAATGCTGCAGAATTTCCAACCTTAGCTGATGGTAAAGTACTCAGGAATTCTAAAAGTAGTGAACCATCACAAACGATTTTAGTTGCTCTTGGTCCTAAAGCTGGAGAGGTCGTCACAGGTAATGAACAAATCATAGCAAACAACGATCATGAGACAGCTAATAAAAATGCACAAATAAGAGAGCTTGAGGTTGCCCGAAGAAATGCAACTGAAGAGCCAAAAAATATCCTCAATCGCCGAATACAATTTCTGCAAGGTGAGGTAGATAGATTGCGAGCTGATAATCAAACATTGCAGGAACAAAATGAAGCGATTGAAGGAAATATGACTCTAAGCTAGAGACAGGGTGAAGATGATCTTCAAGAAGCATGGCTTTACAGTATTTGCTGTATTGTCAGCGGTAGGTGTGGTGATTGGTGTAATCATTTCCAATCTCAAGAATTGGCAACTCTAGGGGCTAGGTAATGGGTTGAAGGCTATCGGGCATAAGTTGGATGAGATGCTGCCGGGGATGGTGGGTGCAATTGCTAGTTTTCTGTTCAAAACTGCTGGTGAGGTCGTTGGATTTCTGAGTAAACATGCGTGGCTTTTGATTGTAGCGCTAGTGATGTTTGCAGTAGAACAATTTAAAAATAAGCGAAGGTAGATGCAAACACAAGATGGAAAAATTCATTACGTTCACGAATAGTGTACCTAAAGCTACAATCAATTTGCATCCACCCATTGAAGACGTCGAATCTGTGGAGGTATTCAATTTTAACATGACCTGCAAACCAATTTTCTTGAAGTGCACAAAACCACAAACCATAAATCTGGAAGATGGCAGTGAAGTTCTAAGATTTAGTAATGGCATTTACACAGTGGAGGATTTCAAGGGTACCCTTGGCAGTAATTCCAAATCAAGGATGGATATGAGAAAATCCCATGGTAAATGGCATTTAATGTCAAGCAGGGTGGTTACACTCTCCGAAGAACTTCACACACAACTTGGTTTACCACAGAAGTTGGAAAATGAGACACAATACTTTCTGAAAATCTGTGGAAACAATAGACCACCCTTCCTCGTGTATTGTAGCCTCGTAAATTCTCAAACCTCATACTACAAGATGTATAAGAATTGTTCCCCGTCTAAGCTGTTGGCTGTTGAGCCCGGTGAAGATGGAGAATATCCTAAATTGCATAACCGTTCCACAATAGTGAATTATTTTGAAATAAACATTTCCAACATTGATTGTAGTACAACAATATTCGGCACGGACACGATTACAATCACTTTAAAATTATCGTGATTACCTCTAAAAATATGGAAGGTTATAACAAAATTTACCCCCAGTAACCAATCTCTAACGAATTCGAAGCCGTCACGCAAAGGGGGGAAACTTTCAGCTGCAACAAAGTTCACAGTGGCTTTCCTCTCTCGAGAAAGAGCTTCGAGATCGCGAGAAGATATACAAGAAATACGATCGAGCAAGGAGCATCCTGGTGGATATGTCAACTGTTAGTGGAGTACTGTCGGTCACTTTGAGTGCTGGCGGACTTGGTACAGGACTCACCGGAGTTGGTCTTCCGGTAGCGGTAAGCCTTGGTGCATTAGGTAGTATTTGTGCTATTGTGAGTGTCATCAGCTGGGGTTTAGCGAAGAGTATTCTCAAGAATGTGACCAAGTATGAAAAGACCGTGTCAGTGTCACTGTGCCAAGCTAAACTTAACACTATCAAAGATGTTGCCTCGAAAGCTCTGGAAGATAACAAGATAAGCACTGAGGAATTTCATTTGATAAAATCTGTGGTTGAAAAATACCATGACATGAAGAGGTCCATAAGGAAGAAACATGTAAAATAAGAAAGAAGGCGAAGCTGAGATAAAGAAGATACAGGATCAGATCCACGCTGATATCCTTAAAAAAGTAGGCGCCCCACCAACAGCACGCGAAGCGTAGAATGTGTAGTAAGATGTTTCACATCTTCCAGCGAAGCTAATGACGAAAGGTGTTTGCAGCAACTCACATGCACGGTATAGTTTGTTGTTACCCCCAGTTTATTATTTGTCATATAGATGACCTTCTGATTAATTTAGAAGAAGAAGCTGATGAAGATGATCTGAGAAGACTGACATATTTGGGTGCTAGATTTTTATTACCACCTGAAGGAGAACCATACGAGTACGTTGAGAAGAGAAATGCCATATTCAAAGCCCTCATTGAGTTCGTTGAGTATTTGAGAGAAAGTGATCTAACAAGCGATGAAGAGTTTTAAGGTTTAAAAGCAACCTTCTATTAGTTTAAACGCTAATAGAAATGAGTTTCGAAAGATGGAAGCGATTCCAAGATCGGTATCCAAACGCTGATTTTTCAAGGTTCACACAGAAAGGTTGGTTTGGTGAGAAGAGTGTCTTCTTTGTCACCAAAGATGGGAAAGAAGAAGTTGATGTTTTTAATGGGAATAATTTCCGATCAACCATTTACTTCTCCAAGGAGATGAAGAAGGCACTGGTTCTTCCTGTGGGTTTTCCACTTGCGCTGATTTTGAATGTGAAACCTGAATTACGTATACCTGCAAAGAATAAACCAACTTGAAGTTATGATTTCACCAAGCCTGAGATTTTTGTCTCTCCCTCTGAATCCTTTAAGATTACATTTCGTGATAGCTGCACCTCGCTGAAGGTTAGACATTACAGAGGGAAAGAATCCAGGAGGTGGTTGAATTCTCCCAACATGCAATACTGGCCTCAGCAGCTGAACTTTGTCGTTTGGTGTGCAACCACTAGCTGCGGGATAATTGATCGTCTGCTTTTTCACGACATGATGAAGGATAGAGTACACGATCTTCGGGATTATGAATTGGATTTACCGCCACAAGTGAGATCACTCCTGTTGAGGATGCAATAAAGAAGCCAGATATCAGTAAATCCGTACAGAGGTATCAACTCGCAGTAAAGGAAGCCAAGGTGAAGTTTGATTTGGCTTTGTCACCTGGTACATGGTTGCTGCCTTTAAGGATGCTTATCAACAAGGAGAGTACCGTAGGCTACAACAACAAATAAAAAAGGGCTAGCCCTTCCATGAAGTTGGGGATTAACTACGATGTGAATGCTGCTAGTGAAGATGTTGGAATCAGACACAATCTTGGTGTGAGTAAAGTTAAATTACCTCATCATTCTCACCAAATTAAACATGAATTTAGTGCTAAAGTGGCGAGGAGAAAGATGTGGTGGACAGGTATACACTAACTAGGTTTGGTACTTCAAAACATGAACTGAACCTAATCGTTTTGATGATTGGTGCTACTGGAGTAGCGTGGTTCCTTCTTAGGTGTGGAAAGACTTTTTACTTTTGTAACGCGAAACACGTTGCAAAAACTCTTTTGGAAGATCACTCGTGAAGTAACTCTTCATACTGTTTCTTGTAGGCCTCGATCTGCTCAGAAAGTTCTCCTTGAAAATCGGATTTTATACATTTTGTACAGTAATACTTCCGTCCTCCATGTTCATATATTCCATTGCCACCACATTTTCTGCAATAAAACCTCCTTGTTCCGTGTTCACATAGTCCTTTACCACCACAATCCTTGCAATAATCCCTTCGGTTTCTGTGTTCACATATTCCTTTACTACCACATTCTTTACAATATCGCCTACCTATTCTGTGTTCAAACAATTGTGAACCTTCACATTCTTTAATAAACGACTTATAATTTCCATGTTCACATATCCGTGAGCCACCGCATTCTTTGCATTGATCTCTGATTCTTCCATGTTCACATATTCCTTTACCACCGCATTCTTTACAATAATATTTAATACGACCGTGAGGACATTTCTTTTGTTTGTACTAGCATTTTAGCTTGGATGAAGATGCTTCGGCATCTTTTACCCTCTTGTCATGTAAAGGATTAACAATTTGTACATCGGTCATGCTCTCATACCCTTCAACTGACCTTGCTTTTTAGCGAAGGATTTTAGCTGTTTCGTTGTTCTTGATTTCATATTGTACCGCAATGATCTATAATACAGATTCTGATTTCTTTAAAACATTTTTTTTCCTCAGGGGATTTCTCAGAATTTTTTTTATATCATCAATAATGCCCTCTGCTACTTCTCATATCTAAATTGCTGTAATAGAAGACGTTATTTCACATTCTACCAAGACGTTTGCAATCTAGAAGAGTTGGTTCTTCAGGGATATCATCATTATCAAATACTGCTTGAATTAATTGGCCCTTACTCATTTTTTAATATCCTTTGATATCTTGCTGTCTGGCGATTTGTTTTAACATTTGCACAGTGTATCTCTCCATAATGTTTCTAAGATCTCAATCTTGATCTGCAAATAGATTCCGATTTCTTTAAGATAGTTTAATTCAGAGATTCTGAGAGTTCGAGATTGCGAGCTTGCGAGCTTGCGATACTTATTTTACGCATGCGTAGTGATATCTACTTCAACACATGCGCAGTGATATTTATTTTCATGCATACGCATTGTCATTTATTTTACGCATGCGCAGTGATATTAACGTCAACGCCTGCGCAGTGCTCGGCGCGGCCTAATTACACTTCTTAATGTAATGTAATGTAATGTAATGGTGTTGCAATGTAATGTGATAATGTATTGTATTGTAATGTAATGTAATGTAATGTAAGTCCCATCGTTTCCAGTATCAGTCTCTTCTGCGAACTTCGCTTTCGCTTCCGAAAACAAGTCGGAATTAGTTTTTCAGTTCGGCAGTGGTCAATGGTCTACCCTGGGTACCAGAGGTCCGAGATGGATTGAGGAGAGAGAGACAAAGAGAGGAAGAGTGGAGACATAGTTTTTGTCGAAATTCTGTCTGCCTTGCGAACATCTAGACACTTCGTTACTTTTACTTCTTTGTGTCGGTCATATTTAAATGGCTTATTTGGTAATAAAAAAAACGATTAAATGTTTCTCGATTCCTGGAGCTAAACAAATACTGAGAAAGTTTTTGCTTTTAACATTCTTGTAGTCCCGACAGCTCAAAAAAAGGGTCTTTTCATGTTTGATTTTAGTGACAACTACGTGCAGGTGCCGAGCTCGATATATTCCAAAATACAACGTGCAGTTATTGTATTTTTTACTTTTTCTTTGACGTCGTCGTCGGATTCGCCATCCTCATTGCTTAAGGTCCCTACAATGTTCTTGATAGACTGTGAAGTAAATATCTAATGAAATGTTTAAAAAAACGCGACCCATAGAGATAGCATCAACACTCAATGATTTCAAGTTTCGAATTATTTTCATCTTTGATCCGTATAGTCCGTAGCAGCAAATATCAGAAAACAGAATTAACGTCATTATATAGTAGTAAATAATCAACCTAGACCATTATTTTTGGAGTTCAGTTTAGGACAAGACATATTTGAAGTTTTAAAAAGATTCTAAAATAAAATAAAGGTTACAACAAGAAGGCACTCCGTTTTCTGATGTTATTTAATATTTCGGCTATCAGCTAGAGTTTTTACAAGCTTTTTTTTTAAGTTAAAATACACCGCAGCCTGGTTAGTGTAGTTGGTAAAGTGCCAGTTTTTCTTGTGGGAGGCTTGGGTTCGATTGCCATCCGGACCAATTATGCAACAATCAGGGTCTTACAGTATAATTTAAGAGAAGTTACTATCTTTGTTGTAACATCCGCAGATGGTTAGATTTTTGCATCTTCTCTGATAAGGAACTATGGTCTGCGATTTCGTTTTTGCTAGTGTCTCCGTTTCTTACTGCCCTTCTGTGTTCTTGTAGTCGTTGTTTCAATTGGCGTTTTGTTTTTCCTATATATACAGTGTATATTGGTTTAGGAAGGATGCTGCGTAATGTGTTTTTGGAGAAAAAAAATAGGAGAAACAAAACGCCAATTTTAACGACTACGAGAACACAGAAGGGCAGTAAGAAACGGAGATACTTTCAAAAACGAAATCGCAGACCACAGTTGGACTAACGACCACGATTTTTTATGGGATGACAGAGAAATAATAGACAGAGAACCTAGCATGACGGCAAGAAAGGTGAAAGAGACTATCAACAGTTTGACATGTGACAACCGCATCAACAACATTTCATACCAACCGGCGGGTCTAAAACGCAGGTCAAGGGTTACGGGTAACGGGTCAAGAGTAACGGGTCAAGGGTAACAGGTCAAGGGTGTTGGGTCAAGGGTAGCGGGTCAAGGGTAACGGGTCAAGGGTAACTGATCAATGATCACAACAATTGATACTCAATTCTTTACTTTAATGAAATAGCAAAGACATTAAAACAAATAAAGATAATCGAATATCGCTTCTTAACCATATGATCTTCTGCGGGAACCTGAGCCTGTTTTTTTGGCTGCCATGCTGATGAGGCCTAATAAGGTCTAAACAGCTGTTTATGGCTGCTAAAATAGAGGAACACTTTCGATTATAGTAAATTTTTGGGGTAATACAAGCTACCAACGTGACCCTAGTGGCTGCAAGTGCTTACTACAAGCATGCTCTAGCCATCTATGCTTACAACTACATTTCCGTGATGTTTTTAAGCATTTTATTTTGGACGCTTACGAAGATTAATTTAATCAGGTTTAAAACTAGTTCATGTTTAAACCTTTGAGACACCGCATAAAAGTTGAAAGTTAACTCATGGTTAATTTTAATCAAGACTATTTCAGTTGAAAGACCAAAAGAGACTTTCATTTTTTTTTTACTCAGTGTATCAAAAGTTTAAACACTGAATTGATTTATTTCAGTCATCAAGGTTAATGGTACATTATATCCTGTGCTATTATTTATTCCAAAATGTTGACGGCTGCTACAGGCTGAGTTTTTCATTTCAAATACGTGAGTAAGTAAGTTAGTAAAACTTTATTTACACAGGGTACCCCATTCAGCTCTAAGGCCGGTCTCCACAGGGGCCCTGTATTCTAAAGGATAAAATTACATCAAGAATATCCATGAAACATTACATTCAAAAAGCCTAATAAAATACAATACTAGAATTTAAGAACTACATTAAAAAGCCTAAAACTACAATGCAAAGTCACATTAAAGCCTAAAATAGTAATAAATATCAAAGTTATTGGTGATAGTGACTACAATCAGCGGCCTTAGAAAGAATCTTGGGTCCAACCTGGACAATGCTTAAATTGAGATAATAAATGATACACAAAGTATCACTACACGTCTGTTTAGTCTTGCACTCATTAGAAGAAAGAGGAATATAATTGTGTTCTTTAGAGATCCAAAACAAGAAAAAACAGTCACTTGCGAAAATGACTGGGGAAAATAAGTGAAAGAAGATATATGTGTGCCTACAGCAAGCATTTAGAAATCAGGCAATATTCTCTGCTGAATGATGTCAGACATAGAATGAGGGATAAACTTTAGCTTGTGTGCTTATTCATTTTTCAAACCTCGGCAGTAGGCTTATCTAAAAGGCAAAGGGATGATGAGAAGAGGAAAAGAAAAATGATTAATAAAAAAAATAATTAGGTCCGAATAAAGAAAACCCAGTAGAAAATGTACACGTTTTCTCTAGCACTATAAATAAGCACAAACTTTTCCTGACTTTGGTATATTTAGTTTTGCTCTCAAAAGCCAAGTAGATAAGCACGCACAGAAAAGTGAATATATATCGAGAACTGTAATATATCTTATAGCTCTGTTACTCTAAAACTACTGAACAAGAAAGAACTCGTAAGCAAAACTTACCACTTCTTCTTCTGAAGACAAAAGGGAAGGAGAACGTGAGCGGCCACGTCTCACTATAAGAAAGACTATCATTAGTAATGTACATACCAGTGGGCTGTAATAAAACCTACCAATAGTTCAGGAACATTCCTCATACAAACACTGAGGCCAAATGATGGGGCTAAAGGTAAACATTTTTGATCCGATTGGTTTATTACAGTCAAAACATCCCCCTTGGAGTAGCCTGTGTAGCAGATGGACCTCTGTTTTTAAAATTCATCTGTGAATCAGTGCCGATTTCGTTTCTAGATCATGCTCCATGGATCAGTTATACATACTCAAATTTTAATGGCTTCTCTTGCCATCTTTTCAAACTTTAAAATGTTTTAACTTGCCAATCACGCGGCTCATTGAAATCACAAGGCTTGTTGAGCCAATCAAAATTGATTACATAAAACTGATTCACCAAGGATGATGCAGAATACAAAATCCTGCACTGATTCACAGATGGTATTAATTAGCATTGAAACAGGAAACCGTCTGCAAACAGGATTGGATGGGATATTAAACCATTACATGGTTTTAGGAGAGACTGCTCATCAGTACAGGAGGAGTTTGACGAGTTGGTGAAGTGTCTTATTTTAGAACAAAACAGTGTTCAGATCTGGCCAAAGTTCTTACTCGTGGTTCTAGAGTCAGTTAATTAAGGGAGTCAACTGTAACAAGTAAAGTGCTTTGTTCAAGGACAAAATACAGTGATCAGGTCTGGCTGAAATTCTAACTTGTAGTTCAAAGGTAATTAGTCAGTTAATTCAGGTATTTGGTAACATCAATCATCAAAGTAACCAATTAAACTGTAACAAGTATAATGCCTTGTTAAAGGACAAAGCATGGCACTTGGCTTGGTTTCAAACTTACAATGCAAGAGTGACAAGAGACAAAATCAAATTCTTTTACACCCGTTATTCCTGAGGACGGAGAAACAATGGATGAAACACTCGTTTGTTTTTTCAAACAAAAATAATCAAAACTATGTTTGCACCAAATGAAATTTAACCCGCAAAACATCAATCTCAGTGAAACAAGGGTTTCCTTATGCCAACAAAAAAGGGTTAAATATTTTTGGTCACTAAGCTTAGAATTGTATGGGAATATTCCTGAACTATATTTAAGATTAAGAGAATACTCCAAACGAAGCATCCCCAGAGCAGAAAGCACTAATTCTTACAAACAAAAATGCAAAGTAAAACTACAGATAGCATTAGAGGCATTTCAAATTTATTATAAAAAATATTTAGAGATTTATATAAATATATAGGTGAGCGGTTATAGTCTACTGGGGTTATTTGTGCATCAGTCTATTAGGCATGCTTTAACAATTACTCAAAAGTTAAACTCAAAGCTTACATGCACAGAGCTTATTTTACAGCTGATAAGTGTCATATTCAGTATACATGTGTTATGGTTAATATCACGCCAGTCACGGTAAAACAGAAATAAAGCGTTTTTATTTTTTAGTTGTTAGTAAAAATTTAACTTGGAATCCAGTTGTGGATTTTAAAACTAACTAGATTAAAAGAACTAAAAAAAAAACAAATGGTTTCACTTAGCCCACTGGTATTGGTTCAGTGCAGGTCACAACTTACTGAAAAAACAAATGTGTGAACATAAACCACTACATTAAAAACACTGCATCAAAAATCAAAATGCATCTGCTATAAATGATAAAATGGTCGATGAGGGACAACTCTGTAGATCATATGTTGAGATCGTCTGGGTTTGTGTAGTTCTGAGAAAGACTATTGTCGGTATTGGTGACTGATGTTTCAACAACCTGTGCAGAAGTCATCCTCAGAATCAAGTGAGGAATAGTGTGTCAGTTGAATACTTATACAGTCTGGTACACGATTACTGATTGGTCAGTTAAGATGTAATGTGATTGGATGTTAAGACTCAAGTAATGTGTCATGATTGGTTGTTTTAAATACGTAAAGTAAGGTTAGCTCCTTCTGTTCTGTTTGCTGTTTTTTATGTCATGAATGAGTCCTTTGTAGGGCACTGGTAAATGTCGACATCTGTTGAGAGGATTCCGTTCAAAGTTAGTAAACGTGCTTTCCAGTGTCATTTGTTGAAACAAGTTAGTGCTGTAAGTCAAACACTGCGTCGCATCCCAGTCGACAGCGTGGTTTGTGACTTGGCGATGTTTAGCAATGTGCTTACTGAAGTCACCTTTTTGGCTGGTTGTTTGTGTTCACTTAGTCTATTGTATATTTGATTCATTTTGGAAACATTTTTCTCAGGCGAGGGTTATACAATGTAATGTTCAATCCATTCCTGGACAAAATATAGACAAGAGTGTATCCTAGGTGCTTCAAATAAAGTCAGGCCTACTGAACACCAAAATACCAACACCAGATCATGAATATACATTTGTGAACAATACGATAGTCCACTACAACGACACATTTGTGACATTAGTTTGTTCTTACTAGAATAGTGAAACCATACAACTCCAGATCACTACCCTGTCCTTTGGAACACGATAGTCCGCTACAACGGAATATATACATTTGTGACATTAAGAACATACTTATAGGACAGGCAAACCACACCACAACACCAGTCTGCAATAAGACAGTCTGCTACAACTGCACATTTATATTTGTGACATTAAGAAATTCCTCAGTAGAACAAACCGACCAGACAACAGAAACAGTTGTATGTTTTGTCCTGTAATTATTTCCCTGTGGTTTTTTTCGTTTCTCTGAATCGTGTATTTGATTTGTGCATAATCCTGTTCAAGAATATTTGTAGGTGCGTGTTTTGTGTACATTTAATTTGTGCAAAACTTTGTTCAAGACTATTTACAGGTGGGTGTACTGTTGCAAGTGCATTTTTATGTAATAACAAAGATTTATCTCTTGCATTGCACGTAAAATTCTAAAATCAGATAGACATTTCGTTTTTGAAAGTATTCCTTATTTTAATGTGATCCATTTAGCATCTTATCAATTTACAATCCATACAAATAAAACAGAAAACCTTACATTTGCATTTTCTGTATAATATCAACTCTAAGAATTTTAGTATCACAGTTTTAACACCCCAAGAACAAAATGTTTTAACGAACTATCAGAATGATACTCATATGACACCATAAATATAAAAATAATAATAGGATTAGGTAATCGCATACGCCATGGTAAAATTAGAGATCAATTTCCATGTGTTTACTTTCACAGTGCCGTGAATCACTTCACCAAGCAAAAGTGATTACTTGCTGGTATCAAGAAGTGCAAACATTTTTCATTGCATCAAACAATTGAGTTTTAATACAATTTTTGCTGAAATCGATTTAAATATCAAGTTAACTGATGTTTTGTCTGAGCAAAATTATATTTTTCTTGCCAACCAGCGTCAAATTTGAAAACTAGGTGTAACCTAGTTAGGCGCTCGTTCGCCTCAGACAAACGACAAGCCATTGTTGCCCACATGACCAAATTTCAATAATTTTGCTTTAAATTAAGAAAAAATGTCCTACTGTGAGCCAATCAGAACGAAGACATTTTTATATGTTAATGTAGATTCTTCTGCCAGGACATCAAGTGAAAATAAGAAAATATTCTTAAACACCAGCAATTCATGAAAGTTTTTGTCAAAGCTTTCGGTGTCCATCCAGAGACCTCTTTCAAAGATGTAGTTGAACTTTGGTGTCCTGTCCTCATCAAGTAGGGGACAGTAACTTTTACTCTCCTCAATACAAATAACTCTTGAGAGGAGATTTTTGTTGTCACTGACCCTCACTGCCTCCTTTGAAATGTTAACATTATAGCAGGAATACAGTGTAAGCATCTGGAGAAAAACTTGCTTTCTGACATTACTTCTAGTTCAAGCACTACTAACTCTTAACAAAACTTACCATCACCATCCTCTGATAATGCCTCTAGTCCTGGATACAACAAGGGAGAGTCCTGACCTCTGTGGCAAAGGAAAATTTAATTAGTTTCTTGTGGCTGGTGGGGCGGACATGATGCTTTATTAGTTGAATGTTGTTCATTACTCACCGTACGGAACGATAGTCCACACTACTAACTGATTCCGAATCACCATCACTGCAATAAAAAACAAAAAGTAATCAGTTTATAAAAACGATACCAACATGACATTAAACATATAAATGTTATTTAACAGTTTAGTGAACACAATGATGCTAATTGTGAAAATTCTTGCAATAAAGATTATGATGGCTGCAATGATAACGTTGATGATCATGAAGATGACAGTAATGAAACTGGTGATATTTACGATAGTGATAAAAATAATGATGATGGTGATGGTAATGATGTTGAATATGGTGGTGATGATGACGATAATGGTCATAATGATAATGATGACAATTATGACACAGAATAATGGCTATGATCAAATGATAACAATGAAGATACTGGTGAAAAAAATATAATGTTGATGAATAATGGCAATGATCATACAATGTTGATGACAATGGTGATAGTAATATTACGAAGATGATAACGAGCTTGGTGACAATCATAAAATAACGGTGATGATAATTATGATAGTAATATAACAGTGATAGTAGAATGCTTATCTAATAACAAAGATGATGGTGATGATACTGATGATTTTTACAATGATGCAAAAATGATGACGAAGGTGATGATGCTGACATGACAAACCTCTTTAATAGTGTGGAAAGAGTTTACTGATCTCGATGAAGATAACAATGAGACAATTCTATATTGAAAGCAGATTAACAAAAAATTTTGTCAAAGCTCTTGAAGCATTTCAAATATCAAGTAACACTTATTAGGTTAAATGTCTATTTGGAGAACTGTAGTGAGTGAAATACCAAGATCATTTGAGCTTTTTATACTGTTTAGATGGATGCACACTTTTCCACATGGAAACTGGTAGCGAGCAAAAGCCTCTGATTGTGAATTGTTTCATTGAGTATTATCTATTTGCACTGAAAAGTATTATAATCAGATTTTATAAAAACAGTTTTGGTAAAAGCATTTAGACTGAAATCTGGCGAAAAAAATATGAACACCAAGACATAAATAACAATAACAACACTTTATTACACATGCTTCGAAAAGAATGTTTAATAGTATTAATAGTAAAAGTATTATTATAAAAAATTAAACTGTTAAAATTTTAAAACTTTAAAAAAAAGTTTTGCTTTTCAAATTTATTCAAATCTCCCAGGCAAATGAAGATTTTGGATTATTCACTTCCTAGCAAGATCAGTAAAAAATTTAAGGCATATATTCTCGCAACAACAACAAGAGACAATTAGCTGCACAACAACTGACTTAATCAGCATAAATCAGTAAATATATTTTTCAATGGAATTTTAGACGTTGTTTTCACATACATTACTATAAATGTCTAGACAGCTATGCTTGATTAAAACAAAACGGTTCACCCTCATTGTAAACAAGATTCAACAAATTCCGCAAGCCATTAACACGTGAAATCCCAGCTATTGTCTCATATGTCAAGTTGTCACTTTTACTTTAACTTTTTAATGATATACTGGCTATCATCTTATGGGCAGAAACCACAATCACAACTAGTACTAGAAACTTAAAGACTTTCTATGGGTTGGTTACAACTCGTGCAAGAGAAAGCTTTTTAAACTTTGTGCATGCACAGTTTGTCACACTATAGTGATTGTCTTTGGTCGTTAAAACTGTCAATATCTCTGTTGTTTTGTGAATTCTGTTGTCCGTCATAGTGAATCAGGTTATGTCAGTGCTTAACTGTCATAAAAAACAAACAAAAGTTTTGAAAATCCGCTTCGCTACTGGGTTGGCATAACTTTTCCATTAAATGTATTAATTTTGTGAAGAGCAGGTTCGGAAACATTTTAAAAATACTTCTTTTTAATGATTATTATTCTTTTTACCATGGGAACAACAACAACATTAAAAATAACTCTTGCCGTCTGTTGTTTTGTTAGTGTATGCTGTTACCATTTGGCTACAATACTATTTTGCAGTGGAGGTTCTTAAACGGATTGTCTTCAGCCACCTCAACAGTTGTCTAAAGGAATAACTGAACACAACGTTGCAGGGAAGCAATGGAGAGTTCAAAGATTTCCTTTGACCCACACTAAGTATTGACCCACACCACATAATACTACTATTTATTACACAGATATGAGTATTTTACTGTAAAATACACCACTCGCAGATTTAATATGAAACTACATTCGGAACATGAGTGACATATTTCCATATCCTCACTAGTGAAGACATCGCTGACGTCATTGCTTTGTTTTTCAGTCTGTTTCTTCCAGTTACTTTTTTATTTTCCAAACATTCAAATCTATGTCATAAAAAGAAAATTACACGTTGGCTTGAACATACGATGTTTATCTTCACATGTTTTCCACTCAAAGATAAACTTCATGTTCGCGCCATCATGCAATATCCTCTAGATATACATCAGAAACTGCCTTATGTTATAATACATGTAAAAAGGTCTAATACAAGCTAAAATTTCATCATACAAGTCAAAACGTCATAAAACGTGGCGCAAAATCATATAAGGCAAAACTTTTATCACCCATCATTATTATCGTGCAAATATTTGAGATTCATTAAGGTTCTTATGGGGAGGATGTGAGAGTTGATGGTTAATTAAGATCAAAAACGTTTTAACAACTGTTGAACAGTATGAGTTTTTATTACGGTTATTCATAAGATTTTTATTCTTTTGTTATAATTTGAACGAGGATTTAAAAGGATTCGACTTTGAGGATTAAACCAAAAACCTACTTCTATGCTAGTCAGTTTTGTAGATGATGTTACATTCCAGAACGTTGCAACCCTCTGCAGCAAGTCAAATACTAATCTATAAATTATATTATATGCAAAGAAGGTAGTTTTACATTAAAAAAACCGCTTTTTTATTGACTTTAGAAAATAAAATAAAAATAAATAAAACAATCGCTTGACTCATCTGGAGGACAGCAAAACATCAAGGCTAGATATTATGTTGAGTTTTTTGTTTTTAACATAAAATATCAACAAAAAATTAAATTAATTTTAGTTAAATTACACTCAGATTGAAGTTTTAAGCTTGAGCAAAGCATGCAAGCGACATTAACTGTGTTTTACAGCAGCAACATAAAAATTTTAATACATTGTACTAAAGTTAAGAAGATTGTGAATAACATGTGATGTGTTACAACTAAAAAAACATATTTTGTTTTCGTCTTAAATCATATATGAACTAAAAAATTCAATTTTGATCTTTTAACGTTCATTTAAAATCTGAGATTGTCTTTATATTGACTGATGGCCATTTTTTTAACATGATCTTAAATACAAGCAAATAAATTTGCTCAGGGTGATCATGACAACAAGGTGGTCCCATTTTCCAAATTCGCATGAGACAAGATGGCAGACATTTCTGAAACTTTTATGTACCATAAAAACAACTAGAAATGCTTCAAATTATATATGATTCGTTTACATCCATTCTCAGCGAACAATTTTTCTTCTGTATACAAAAGTGAAAGAAAGCATTGATACCAGATTTTCTTAAATTGTTCGATTATCACAAGAAAATATCATGAAAGAAAATAATTCAGCGTTTGTTTCTGAATGAACAAAAAACAGTGTTTTTTATCAAAAAATGTTAATATTTGTCCGCGAGATGCTAAATCGAATAACTACAAAAACTCAAGGTTAAAATTTTTATGGTCATTGTTGTATGAATCGATTGTTACCATTTATTAGAGCAAGGCTAACCAAAGACGTCTACTTTTAAAGTCCCTATATTGCTTACTTTTTATCTTTTTTTAATAAAAGTAGACCCCTTTATTAAATTTTAAAAATTAAACAGATGTTGTGGTTTTTGTTACGTTTTTTGAGTTTTGAAACGTGTAAACAAAACAGTTTTGGGGCTGCTGTCATTTTTGACAATCCTGGTGTGATGAAATGGAAGAAGGTAATTGTGCAGCTTCCGGTTGAATATTAACCCTGTCAACACAGCAATTTCTTCCTTTACGGTTTAAAACACAGCGAATAACAGAGAAATCCAGTTTTAAGTACTTTGTCACATTTTTCCTTGTAAAACACTAATGACAGCGAAGGATGTCTTACTGCTGCTACGTTACAGGTACCAGTCCCTGCACCTTGGTCAAAACATTTAACTCCAAACTTCTTTTGATAAAAAAAAACTATACTTAGGAATTTTTCTTCAGTAATTCGAATTTTGGGTTCATAGATGACAATAGTTTTCATCTTAAACATTAAAAAATTGCGATAAAGGGACTTTAATCTCTAACCAGATAAATACAAACTTTACAATTCTGATCAACCATTAATTTTGTCAAAGCTGGCAAAAAGCTTCTCTGACAAAGTGTCAGTTTTTTGCACCATTTCTAGCAATGACCCCAAAATCTTAACCTTGAGTTGTCACACAAGTTACACAGCACACAATAGCAAAGCGGCTTACTTCGTATTTTTCCGCAACATGAAAGGAGCCCTACAATACAATTGGATGTAATGTGGTTATCACAACAGTGCAGAGCATTTTTACACAATATTTACTGTTAAGCTTGCCAACAGCACTCGCAACTGCATGAAGATATATTGGTAATTGGTGCAGTTAAGACCCAACTACATTAGGTGACAATAAACATGAAAGCAGCCCTTAAACAGGCCCATTTACTATAGACTTTGTTACAGTGAGTCTTGCAAAAGGGACGAATAACAAATGACTTACAATTAAGTCATTTCATTAATAAGAAATCTGGCAAGAAAAAAGAAAACACTATTTTCCCATAACTAATTACTTTTTGTATGCAGTTAGATACATTTGTTGAATTTAAGTTATTTTGAGCTCAATTTGTACCAAGGATATTGGCAATAACACCTGTTTATGGTTGTATATACAATTTATGTAATTGGGAAAGATTCGAGCTTCACTGCAATTCATATTCGTGAACTCTGACATGTCAGAACTAAAACATCATTTATCATTGAGTTATGAAGCCATATCAGTTAGGGATGGTAGGTCAGTAGATTTACTGGCGTTGAATAATTATTTGAAGGTCCTGATTGAAGAGTTCAAAACTTCAGAAAATTCCTGAAACCTCGCCAAAACTCTACTGAAAAAATGTAATGAACCACAATTTCCTTTAATTCGATGATCAATCTAATTAGCATCTGCCTTTGCCACTGTAGAGCTGACGTGGCTAAGCCTTGGTCAGTGCAGAGAACCAACCTATTCGACCAAGAACCTCAACAGAAAAATACAAGGGTCACTGCCTGGTCTAAAAGAAAAGGCTCTGGCATTCCTCAAGTTTGCTAAAGACATGAAACCAGCAGTACGTGAACATGTAGCACAAAACTTTACATGCCTAACTGCAGAAAATGAATCATCCAAACAGTTCTGATGTCAGTTTAGTTTGCTGAGAAACAAATGAGTGCACATTTCTGGCAACCAAAAATCACAGGACAAAATGTTTGAACCTTGTAATTTTTACTGGGCTATCTGTGGTAAGCCCAGTCATAAAACAGGGTTTTTTTGTGTTTTTTATGTCCACAGAAACTTTGTATCTCACAGCTCCTTGCAGGCTCACAAGGTTTATTTCTTGCTCGATCGTGTTGTGAGAAGAGGGACCTGGAACAAAAGGTAGGCCAGTGAACGCTTCTAGAGTATCTTGTCTGTCAAACAAATACCAAAGTCCTTTTTCTTTGTTTAGTATCGGAAATACGTGTTATTGTAATTACACTTAGAATATAAATGGAAAACACAAATAATTTATTACACACTGGAATTACTTTTAATGGGTTTTGGAGTGTCCTAAATGATACATTTTCTCTGAACAGCACCAAACCATAGAAGAAAGTCAATATCAAGAGCTACGGCTGGTTTTCACCTGAAGCCATGGTGGCCATGTTGGAGAAGTCTTAACAAAAGAATTTTGATTGTTTCTTTTGTTTGGGGCACCAACCTGGCCGCTATTAATATCTATTGTCTCTTGTGTCTCTTGGGATTGTGTGAAAACCAAGAATACTGTGTCTGTAAAATTATATTTCTGTATACACAGCCTTTACACTTCTTATAAATACGCATCACTTACACAAATGTACTGGAAAGGCTACATTACTATATATGACCCAGAACTTCATAGCACAGTTAAGCAACCTGCATGGCTAACCACTGCCTTCATCAAAACATGAGTAAAAGATTTAGGAAAAAGTATACAAAACCAACTTACGCATCACCAGCAACTGATTTCCTTCCCGGTCTGTGCATGCCATCTTTCAATGGTTTCTTTCTAATTTCCCTCTGTAAAGGAAACAATACCCAACTTTGCTCTAGTATTTATATAATGGAGAATCTTGCTTCACTTGGTCAAGCAAAGATGTAAATAAACTTTCATAGAATAGAGGTCTGGGAAAGATTAAAGTGCCTATCTCATAAAAATGGGTTTTTACTGATTTGGATAGAGCAAAAAAAGTTGTTTAAGCAGTTTTTTTATCCATTTTGCTATAAACTATATTCTTTGATGAGATAGGTACTTTAAATGAAACAAATAATTAGCGGATAACAAAAATGTGCAATATTTTTCCCCACCATACTCAGTTGTTCAATTCTCACAATGGATCCTTTTCATAGACGCCCTCTCAGCCTTGTT
>JAOBAY020118893.1:0-37421 GCA_025331085.2 Zoanthus sociatus | reverse complement strand
TAAAAGATGCTTTTGAGAAAACGGATAGTGATGGAGACCAAATAATATTCTTACAGTGGTGTTGTAGTAGAGAAGATCATAATGACGGTAATACAAATTATTATTTCGCTGTGAAATTAAATAAACAAAGAAGATGGATAAAAGTACGAAAATATATTAATAAACACTATAAAATCAATATTCATTTTTCTAATAGTCCTAATAATTATTATGAAGCGATGCAATATTGTTCAAAATATGATACTAAATTCATCTTGAGTGATGATCATCCGTATTTCACAAAAGCGTCCAAGACTACAGCGGCAACAAAAAAGAGACGGATTGATGTTAAAGCAAAATCTAAGCAGCTATTACGCAGAAAGAGGAGAAAGGCTTTTAATGTATTGGACTTCTATGACATTATTACGAACAATAATATTAAAACTAAAGAACAGTTGTTCCGCTTCGCAAGTAAACAAATGAAAGATGGAAGAACTGACGTTGCTTTGTATGTACTGAAAAATACACCTCGTGCTATTAGAGTTATGCAAACCTGCTGGAAAATGGTAGATGCTATAAACAATGAAGGACAAGAAAATAATACCATTATAGATGGATGTTTCAAATGTACAAAAAAATGCGATCTTTGTCAAAATTATTTCACAGAATCTAATTCTTTTCAAAGTTGTATTACTGGTCAAAAGTATAAAATTAAACAAAACATGAACTGTTCCTCTACTAATGTTATTTATTTAGCTACTTGTACCAAATGCAATTTACAATATGTTGGGTCCACAACAACACCATTTAAAGTTAGATTTCGAAGTCATAAATCGTCTATAAAAACGGAAATACAAAATTCTGAAATAGCAATTCACTTTAATACCATTCCACATCAAATGTGTGACTTTCAATTTATTTGCATAGAAAAAATCGCTGATCAAAAGTATTTAGAGAATAAACTAATTATTAGAGAAGCCTATTGGATTGCCGAGTTAAGAACTTTATACCCTTATGGATTAAACAAAAAACTTTAAACCAAAAAAATATAATCTATTATAAGTAAATGTATTTTTATAAGTTCAAACATTTTATCTTTAATTATTTTTAGATGAACAATAATTTATTAAAATGATAAATGCTAGTCATATATTATAATGTAATGGTTCAATATTTTGCTCTGATTTATTATTCAGAAAAATTCAGTTACGATTTTAAGTTGTTTAACAAATTCCTGTGGTAAAGGTACAAATTCAGCTCCTAAAATTTTTTCACATGATGGTTCAGCTTTTAGTGTTGTAGTCGTTGTCAAATCAAATGGATTCACGATTTCGATTTGGCGTTGTACATTCCGATGAAAACGTAATGTACCTTTTGATCCAGCATTAGGTAGTTGATGAAAATTTGAAAAACCACCGATAAGATAAAATTCATTTTTCCATTTCAAAATCTTCATATCAGCTTTCGGGTATTGCAATACAGTTGATTTATACCAATCATCAGCAAAAACATCGTAGATTTCACTTTGCGCTTGACATTTTTCCATTCTTGCACTAAGATCAGTGATTCCTCCAAACAAATAAATCTGTCCATGATCAAAAATGGCCGTAGCCCGACTCCGTGGTTCTGGTAAATTTTTGAGTGCTTTCCAGGTCTTGGTATTAAAATTATAACACCAGACGGATTTTAATCTTTTTCCAGTTGGGGTTTCTCCTCCGATAATATAAAAAATTTTATTTTTAACATCAAGAGCCAAAGCAGGATAATTTAATTTGTTATTATCATATTCGTTATCATATTCATTATCATTTCTTGGTACATTTTGTAATAAAAGAAGAAATGGTTTGAGTCGTTGAACAAACTCGCGTTGTTCAGTTGCAATATGTAATTCATCTGTATTTATACTTGTTGTCTGTTTTTCTTTTTCTGGTTGCTCTTCTGTTTTATACTCGGATAATTGGTCAGTATAATTCAATAATTGAAATGATGCAGTTGAAATATTTTGAAGTATTTTGGATAATTGTAAGCGATCGATAGAAAGATTTATTACTGGCTCTAAAAGAACTTGGTTGATCCAATGTTGTTTTTTGGAAGTAGGTAACGAAGTTGAAAATGTCATCATGTTAAAATAAGAATCTATTTCATTATCATCATCTTTCTTTGTAAGAAAACAATGTGCATATAGATTTTTATTATTCTTGTAAAAAAAATCTATAAAATGATAAAAGAAGTTTTTATTTATATTCAAAGTTTCGTCTTCAAGTTGGTACCATTTTTTTTCTGTTAAACAATATACAAAGACAGAATGATGATTTATTTGTCTTGTTAATACGAGTAAGAAATCATTTATTTTCTGATTCTTGTGAAGATTTGGTTCTTTTTTCAAGCAATTATTTTTCTTGTTTCTCATTTCTTGAAGTAATTTTTTAAAAAAATCTGTCTGTACCTGAATTAAGGGATATTGTGCCATTGTAGTAATTTCGTTGTGAGACAGATCTTCTAAATGAAAAAGATGAAGGAGTTCGTTTAATTTGGATCGTTCCATGTGTTCATCTTTATTTGCTTTACCTTCATTACAAAGACTCCAATTGATTATAGCAGTCAGGATCGATTCTAAAGCACAACTTCTTTCAGCGTGGAATTGATTAATCTTTTGTTGAATAATTTCAAAAAAGAGATCCCATTCTAACTCTCCTAAAGATGCTGCATGTTTTTCAATTTCTTGAAAATTTTCTTGAATGAATTTTATCATATCTTGTTTAATATCAGAATACATCTTGACATAGGTTAAAATCTCTACTGCATTCATGACGTTAACTATACAATTGATACGTTTTCTTATAGCTTGTCGTAACAAAGGAGAAATTAAAAAATCTGACCAGTATAATAATTGTAATATTATCTTAGAATCATCTTTGGAATAAAAATCTCCCGTGTAGAAAAAACTTAAAATCTCTTTTAAGATCTTAATAGACATATCAGGCATCAATATTTTTCCAGTATTTATAACGTTAAAATAATGATATAAAAACGCCTTTTGAAAAAATTCAGAAGCAAGTGAAAGAACATTTTGATGTGCTTTTACTTTCCCATCCATTAATGTGATTTCAACATTACACAACTTGGAATAATTAAAACATTGATCATTTAAAATCTTGGCCATATTTTTTCTATAATTACGAGGTAAGAATATTTTCTGATTTTCTGCTCGTTTCTCTTCTTCATTTTGTTTACTATTCGATGAAGAATGCCATTTTATCTGTTCCAAATGCATGTTTGTACAATTTCTTACCTAAAAAAAAGAATATATTGAAATTTTAAAACCAATTCTACATAAATCTTTCCTCTTCACAAAAGAATATTTTTTTTAAAATTTAATTTGACGGAAAAAAAATGAAAGAAAAATCATTGAAAAT
This sequence comes from Zoanthus sociatus, assembly GCA_025331085.2. Lineage (NCBI taxonomy): Eukaryota > Metazoa > Cnidaria > Anthozoa > Zoantharia > Zoanthidae > Zoanthus > Zoanthus sociatus. The sequence goes on along the minus strand of JAOBAY020118893.1, from coordinate 34,026 downwards.
AATATCTTACCCAGTTTTGAATATATACTGCATAATCAATGGTAAAGCTTTGAAGTTTATTACTAACTGGAGGTGTAAAGGTAATCCACCGTGATTTCAAAGGATACTTGGGATTGTAAACTTCTATTTGATTTTGAGTATCTGCAAGACCGCCCAATAAAATAATTTCTCCATTATTTGAAAACGCAAATGGATTTTTACGTTTTATTTTTGTATCCCATGTTTGGAACCATGCATTTTTTTCAATATCATAAAAATATACTTCTTGTGTTTCATTTCCAAATATATAAATTTTTCTCTCCAAAGTTACAGCTGCTATGTCACTCATGGATTTAGGTAGCTGGGCTACATCGTTCTTCCAAGTGCGTGATAAAATATCATAAGCTTGTACCAATTGTGTACTTGTATTACAATTTGGAATCTCTGTATTAATTAATTTCTTTCCTCCTATGACGTAAAGAATTTTTCTTGAAGCCGCTAACGCAAATTTTTCTACTGGAATCGGAACGTTAGAATAAAAGTATAGTTTGTCATAATGGCCTAGATTATCTTGACAATTCAAATAAAGTTTTGAATTGTCAAATTGAGAAATGATTTCAAATGGACCAACATCTATGACAAAAACAGCAGAATTATGGCCAAATTTTGCAAATTGTGGAAGATATTTTTGTTCCATGTTGTAAGAATTATTTATTGGAAAAAAATGAAATTGTTCTGTTATTCGATCATTATCAAATCTATTAAATTTAGTCTCGTAAACAATATTAGATTGTCTTTGTTGTACTATGCTTACTGTTTCCCAAGAATTTAATTCGTTTTCTGGAATCAATTGTGTATTTTCTGAATCAAGCTTATAAAGTTGGCTAATCGTATCACCTAATGGTTTTGTTTTTTCAAGTGGTAGAAATAAGATATATTTTTCAAGTCGATTTTTTCTAGTACTGTTCCGTGTAGAAATCCGTTTAATTTGATCTTCTTTTTCGAGAAAATATGCTTTTATAGCTTGTTGAACCTTTTCCATCATCTGTGGAGATTTATAAACGAGTGGCTCAGTTACCACTTTAAGTAATTCTTCACCGTTGAAATTATAAAGTGGTAAGAAATCTATTAAATTCTCAAAAATAGATTCTTCTTCTTCCTTATCAATTTGACTGTTTTTTTTCTGGTATTGTATCCACGACGTTATACATTCGAAAATGATTAAATGATTTCGAGTAAACATTTCTGTTCCCAAAAACATTTTTAACGTGTGATAATCGTACTCAATGTGATGTCGATGTTTCACTATTGCATCGAAATGATTCTTCATTAAACATAAACATTCTTCAGAGAGAAAAAAATTGTTATATTGTTCTGCAAGTTGTAAATATTCACCTACATTTGAAATTTCTAAAGATTGACACAGTTTATGAGCAAGATAACAATCCAAATGTTTTAGTTTTAATTGGTCATTGATTTTAAAATATTTAATTAATTCTTCTAAAGTATCATTTTCTGTTTTTAAGATACCCGTATATATGAAATCCAATATCGTTTTAAATAATTGAGAATCGTTAATCCACACATCTTGAATTTCAATTTCTTTTGGATTCTTTTTCTGATCGTGATTATCTTCATTTTCAATATATTCCTTTAGAATATCTGACGCCGTACATATAATGAAACGATGAAAAGGAAACCGTTGTGAACCAGACACGAATATACCATCGCATGTTTTTGCTTCTTGACGAAATCTATTCAATTTTAAATATAAATCTTCTTCCGAATTATCAGAAACCGTGTTTGACATTTTTCTTCAATCTTCATATGCGACTCAATAGGATTCACTAAATTTTTATATACTCGTCTCGTGAATTTATGAATACATTACATGAACTTCAGTATAATAAAAATACGTGACACTTTATTTAACTACTACTAATTTTGTTGGAACAGAAAATGGGTTACACAAAATCGTTTCAAATTTTAGGATCACGTTTTATAGATTATTCAACACAATATGTTGTTTGTCCATCAAAATGTAGAGAATATTGGTTAAACTATAATATTTTAGATTTAATAAAACAAGGATTTTCTAATAGAGACATTGGTTGGTTATTAAAAGAAATATTAGATGCTTATTTAGAAACAAATTCAAATAACATAAATGACATTATGGTTGAAAACGTTGAAGATGATATTTGTTTTTTATTACATAACCTAGAGAATTTAACTATTGAAGAATATTTCCAAGTTAATTCAGATTGGCACAACGATGAATCATTTAGTTCTGATTTAGATACAGATGACGATTCAGATGGATATATTGATACGTAACTCATATGATATAAGTGGACGTGCAAAGAATTGGAAGATGTGTTTGTTAAATTTCAATTCAAAGTGTATCATCAGGAGATTATCTTTATGCGAAGTGCTTGTGACAGGCTCTGAAACGAATAAAAATATTTGAAATTATACAATGTAACATGCTTCTGACACGTGGTGACAAGTTTCATTTTGATAAACAAATTTTATTTTTGTAGAACCCACTGTACAAGAAGTTTTAGAACAACTGAGTAAAAAACTTAGAAAATTGAACAGAAGTAAAACGTATCATTATTGTTTGATGACTATAGCTGCCCACTGTTTACAAGTTACATCGCCAATTGAGCAAGAAAAAAACAAAACGTTTTGAAAAACATAAATCAGCCATTGAAAAATTGAGAGTAAAAACACGCGACATATTTGCCAAACTATTAGATTTATTGAATAAATAAAATGAGTTTGTATGAAGGAGATGAGCGACACGCATTGCTTCATATAGACCAAATTTTGTACGATATAGAATCTAATGCAAATGAAGATGATTTCAGAAGACTACTTCGAGATTCAGAAAATTATTTAATTCATCCGGAAGATACAAGTTGCTCTGAAGAATACAGAGATAAAAAGAACAATGTATTCAATACGCTGCATGAATTTATTAAAGTGCTTGAAAAAATGCATATGGATAAACTTAAAGCTGAACAGGAACAAGAACAAGAACACTTTTATTTTGAATTTTTAGAAGAACAACAGAAACAAGAAGACAACAAATAAATAAAAAAATAAAAACATTTAATAATTACACAACTTTTTAACTATTAGAGATTACAATAGATGGCTTCATATAAAATAATATTAAAGACTCAAATTATAGAATATAACAAGGCGCATAGAATTAATATGTTATTGTAAATCAAAAACTTGTCACGCTGATGTCATACGTGAATTTTTAATTAAAGAAGCTAAAAATCATTATGCTTTGATACAAAAAACAAATACTGGTTTATCGAAAACAGAACCTAAGAATATTGATACGTAATTCATATAATATAAAAATAATTTTTAAGACTTAAATTATAGAATATAACAGTGCGAAAGAGAATAGTGTGGAAAAAAAAATAAAAAATGGCTCAACAATTGTTCAGAACACAAAAATCATTTGAAAAACGGATACGCGTTTTAAATGAACAAACTATGACTAATTTAAAATCACCAAATTGTTATCGAGTATTTTTGACACTAGATAGATCTAATCCTTTTAAAGAATTAGTCAATCCATTGAAACTAGATGATGATTTTATAAAATATGATAACAAGAAATTGATGAGTTGGCTTTTTCGTCATTGGTTGATTTATATGCTAGATAAAGATAAAACTCTAAATTCTATTAAGGAAATATTTCAAAAGTTATTGGATAAATTATTATATGAAGGCCAAGATATAGAATTGATATGTCATTGTAAATCAGACGATTGTCACGCTAATGTTATATGCGAATTTTTACTTAAAAAATTTAAAATGCATTACGCTTTACAAGAAGCAACCTTAGGTGAATCAATAGACATTATATAGAAAAAAAAATATATTTTTATTGTACATAAAAAACACTTGATTTAACAATACATCTAATCCATAATTCATTGTCTTTTGTGTACCCGGGGTTATTTTTTAATTGATCTAGAGTTATAAAGTTCAAAAATCCATATCCGTTTGATTTTCGTATTTCATGGGGTCGGGGTTTTGTGAAAGCTTCTAAATCAGAAGAAATATTCAGAGTTTCAGTTGCTGTTGTATTACATCTTCGATCAAATAATGTTATTATAATTTGACCAGTAAATGGCCAAATCAAAGTATCGTCCCATTCACCTTTCATTAAATGAATAAAAATCGATAAACTTTCTCCATGAACATCTGAACAACCATATGGGTTGATACGAATACACATTTTATAACCAAAAGGACTAGTATAAAAAGGATCAGAATGGATACAGTATCCAATCTGATTTTTTCCTATATTCATTTCTTGAGTAAAACGGGGTATTTTAAAAATATATGTTCCATTACAATGTAATCTTTGTATAGTCTCTATAGATGGATAAAGAGAGGTATCAATCTTGTTTCTAAGTACATGTATTTGTTCAAGGATACCATTTAATTTTTGTCTCGTTGAAGAAGAATTAAATACTGTTATAAAATCAGTGAAATGATTGACCATTTCTTCTTCTAAATGTTTTGTCATTTGATGACGTAAATCCTTGAATTTACAACCAATCACATTAAATGGACATGTTAATTGTGATGCAGGGCATTGACGTTTAAGATGTTGTTCCATTTCTCTTCTTAAAATTTTTTCAGAAGTGTGACATAACTCACACTCAATCGGAAATAAATCGCATTGCTCTAAATGTTGAGACATGTGAGAATGCATGATTTGTTCTTGGCAATGCTCGCATTGAATTTTTCTCTTAGGACAAACATTCTTAATATGATTATCAATATCTTGTCGTTGTATCAGATCATCACAATAATTTGGACATTTCAGTAAAGTAAACAAACACTCATTATCATTATGTACATCTAACTGCTTCAATGGACCTTTCCATATACAATTTTGATTCGATTTAGGACATAATACTTCTAAAATGAGAATTTCATTTGTAGTACATTTATCTGGATATACTTGATCTTGACTTAAAATTTCGTTACATAGTGGACATATACGCGACGATTCCATCCAATGAAATATACAACCTTTACAATATTTATGACCACAATGAGTTTGAACGACCTCTCTCATTACTAAATGACATATTGGACATTTGTATTTGTTCTCTAATTCTTTATCGAGAAAATTTTCATCATAACCCTCAGGAACAGAATTATTATTTCTAGTAGCCATTATTAGTAAATACAATCAATGAATATGAACTAGTTATATAAATAATCACTATTACGAGAAACGAGTTTTTTTAATCTTTTATATAAACGATAAAATTAGATTTTAATGATATTATAAGAAAAAAGATCATATTGTCACGTATTTTCAAATAATTTATATAAACCTTGAAACCTCGAATAAAACATTTCAAAAATAAAAAAAAACATGGCTATAGCAAATTCCTTAATAGCTATAACAATGTATGAATATCTTAATCAAATAGATAGTGATTTAAAACAAATTAGAAACGATGATTTTTATAATACGATTAAAACATTTTCTGGAAGAGCAATAATCGAACAACATATTCAATCTATGAACAATCACATAATTTCTCTAATTACTCATTTTGAGCGTTTGAAAAAGATTTCTCAAGAAGAAGAAGAATTTGAAATACTATCATCTTCTTCAAATGATGTTGTTACAAATCTTAATAAAAATCCCAATTTACCATCAACAATATCTTTATCATCTCTTTCTTTACAAACTCCTCAAATGGATTTAAGCTCTACAACAATTCCAACAGATACAGAAAACAATCAAACTGCCGAAAATGAGTTACTGAGTTTTTCAAATCCATCAAAAGACATACTAAACGATGCACTTAAAGAAGATGAAGAAGAACATGAAAAATCTTTAACAGATATTAATAATTTAAAAGATACAATTAAAACGATTGTCAAGAAAGATCAACTACAAAATTTGGACTATAGATTTATAGACAAAATTTTAAAAAACCAAGAAAAGATAAAGAAATTAGAAAATAGTTTCAATAAAATTATTCATTTAATGACAGACCTAATATCTTTACAAAGGAACTCATTAGATAAAAAACATAAGGCGAAATGAAAAGAAAAAATAATGATTTATTCTAATTAAATAAATTTTATAAAACACAAGTTTATAATTATTGATATATAGTTTGATTTCTTAAAATAAATATCCATTTAAACAAAATTAAAGTTTAGGCATTGTTATACGGCCTCGTTCATCATAATTAGAATCAAAATAATTACAGTATAATTGGTAAAGTACTATAGAAAGATGTTCTTGAATCGAACGGACTCGATCTTCTAATGAAGGCGAGATTACCTCTTCAATTTCACTTTTCATAATCATATCAGTAATTATATAATTCAACATATATATAGCAATTATAGATTTGACCATATCATCATGCACGGAATCAGAAATCTGACGTTGTGGTTTTTCATCGTTTTGTTTGTGTTCATTTTTTTCTACATCGAATATTGTATCATTTTTAGATTTTTCAAATATATAAGTGTTCCTAAAAAGACTATTTCCTTTTTCTTTTCCTCCCTTTTCGCTATTATTTCTCGGTTTAACGTATAGGTCTAATAAAGCTTTAGCATTGTCATACATTTCTCGAATAGTCGTTTTAGCAAACTTATAAAATGCTTGTGAATTTTTTGTTTTAATTATCCATTCACCAAAAAAATTATAATCTTTGATGCATTTTTTTTGAATGATCTCAATGAACAATGCTACATTTCGTAAATTATTTAAAACTATAGGTACTTTTTTAGTTTCAAGTTTATTGAACCCTAATTTTTTTTCACATTCAGTTAAAGGAACCTTTTTTTGTAATATATAAGAAATAAGTTGAACATGTTTTCCTTTAAAACATGTTTTAAATATATCAAGCTGAATACTGAATTCTTTAAATATTTCTTGTATTTCCTCTTTTAGTTTTTTATTTTGAGGTGGTTCATAATCTGGTGTTTGAAAAGGGGTTGGAGATGTCAAACTACATGCAAAAGAATATGCTAGCGCTTCAAGTCTTTTTCGATCTGGTAAATTTGCTAATTTTTCTATAGTCTTAGCCATTTTAAAGATACACACTGAATGAATAAATATCGTTTCTATTTCAATTTAAGAGAAAAAAACTTTAATAGATTCATATTTAATGTTTTTAAATAATAAATAAGGAATTATAATTTCTTATTCTGCCATTATTCTAGTATTAAAATAATCACAATATATCTTGTAAAGAATACTAGAAAGATGTGCTTGAAATGTTTTAATTCTAGTAACATTATCTTCTATTACTGTTATTTTATGCGCTTTCTTTTTAATTGCATCTACGACTTTATTTAAAAGAAATAGAGTAATGATCAATTTAGCTACATTCCACTGTATCTCTTTAGAAATCTGATGTTCTTCATTTTCATTTATAGTTTGATCAGCATATATATCGTTTTCACATCTCGGAAATACAAAATTGCTCGATTTAAAATATTGTTTTACATTTTCTACTATTTCGCTTTGATCATCATCATTATTTTTTTTACCATCATCATATTTTACTTGTGATAAAAATAATTCTGAGACGATCATAGCATTTTCACGTAATTCTCGAATTGTGTTAAGAGCAAAGTAATAATTTATTCGTGAATCCTTCATTTCTATAGTCCATTTATTGAAAAAAACATAAGAATCATTGATAAAGTTTTGTTGAATATTTTCAATAAGTGATGCAATAATACGTAAAAAATTTAAATCTTTTGGAATATTTCTATCTGTAATTTCTTCAAATCCTAATTTTTTTTCATAATTAGTTAACGGCATATCATCTTCAAAAGGAAATTTACTACAAGAAACATGTTGAACTTGATTTTCAAAACAAGATAAAGTTATACTCTTTAAACCTGGATATTTTTCCATTAAGTTACGTATTTCGAATTCAAAAGAACCCGTTTCATACATTTCTAACTGATTATTTTTTTGTATCACATTTGGTGGTGTTAAAAGACATGCCAACGTGTAAGCTCTCCTCTTAATCTGATCCGTTTCTGATAATTCTTCAAAAGCTTTTCCTACTAGTTCGTTTTTTGACATTGTGTTAGAAAAAAGTGATATATTTTACATCTCAATTAGATTATAAAAACTATCTTAATATAGTAATTTATTTTTATTTGTTCACTTCAACTCAACTTAAAATAATGACAAGTACTGAATGTATAATATGTCTTCAAAATATCAAACGAAATTCAATTATACTGAATCTTGATCCAACTAATGATCTCATGCATATTACCTTATGTGATAATTGTAAAAAAAAAAACGTTAAAATACATCAACATTGTTTAGATGAATGGATTAGAATCAAATTAGATAAGCATCAAGACGTGACTTGTCCCCATTGTCGATGTAAAATTCAATTAACAGCGAAACAAGAAGAAAAAATATCCAAAAAATTAAATCCAACGCAGGTAAATTTACTTTTTTTTCATTCACGTGAATTTTAATATTAAATCCTTGATAAATTATATTAAAAAGCATCAATATTTAAATTATTTTTTATACTATAAAATGAAGCTACGAAACTCAAAAAAAATTCATCCTCAAAAACCTTTTTTTAAAACATCACCAGAATGTTTTATATGTTTATTTAAACGAAAAGAGAAATTAATTCATTTAAATGATTGTACAAATTGTAAACATACATCTAATTTGGTACATCGAAATTGTTTAAAAAAATGGATTAAGACATGTTTAAAAAATAAAAAAAAAGAATTTACTTGCCCACTTTGTAATAATAAAATTAACTTAAAAAAAAAGAAAGGTTCAAAATATTAAATACAAAAAAAAAGTAAAAATTCATAGAATTCAAATTATAATTATCATTATACTAATTTTACATTATTTTTTATCTTGTTTTAAGGAAATCCATGAAAACGACGCAAGAAACTCTAAAAATATGTCACGAGAAAAACAAATAACTATTATTGCAATTGTTTTTTCAATAGTTATAATCATTACTTTTTTTGGTAAATTAATTTCATATTATGCTGAAAACTAATAAAACTAAAATATTATTAATTCTTAAACGATATTAATAAAAACAATAAATAGCGAAGAGGAGAAGAAAAAATAAATTGATATAATCTGTCACGTAACTTAGAAAAAGAGATTATATATTACTTACAATGAACTTGTAGTAAATACTTTGATGATTATTATGGCAACTAATCTTAAAGAATTGGATTTAAGTAACAATTATATAAATGAAATTACACAATTTAAAGAAATTTTATATCATCCTGATATAAACCTTCAAGAACTAAATTTATCCCACAACTATATAACTGATACTGGAGCTATATATTTAAAAGAAATTTTATATAATCCGAACTGTACTCTCCAAAAATTAAATGTTAGTGGAAATTACATTGGAGATGTTGGAGCTGCACACCTTACAGAGGTTTTACATAATCCTCACTCTAACCTTAAATAGTTAGATCTAAGCAAGCAATTTGATGAAGTTCCATTTGAACAGTTAAATTTCAACAAGAATAATAGCCATGATACTGGACCTAAACGTTTTATTAAGTGGTTTAAACAATTTTTCTCTTCTTATAATAAATATTCTAAATATTAGTAAACAAAATTCAAGAGTCATAAGATTCATAACAGAACTGTCATTTTATTAATGTATTTTTTTTCTTGAAAATAATTTAATACATAAGAACAATAAATGAATTTAAATGTTTTTATATGTCTTGTTTATTTTTATATAATATTCGAAACATTGTTCTAATGTATCGAGAGGACTATCAGGATCATCTTTCAAGAGTTCTAAAATATGAAAACGAATCTCTTTTGAAGGATGTTGTAGCCACCATTTTATAAATTCTTCTCCTTTCTCTACTTGACTGAGATGTACATACAGCGCCAGAGAATCTTGTGTCGTATTATAAATAATATCATTAATTTCAGTCATGATTTGATTTTTCTTTCCAAAAAATGAAATTTTTATTTCTCCGTCTGCAATTTTTGGACATTGTAATTGAATTTTACGTCTTTTAGGAGTTTCAAAACATATGGTTGGTGTAAGTCCAGAATTTATAGAAACTAGTCGCAATTTGTTTGACCGTATTGCCATACATATACGAGATGTTTCAAAATTAGATGAAGTTATTCCCAATTCCACTTTAAGTTCAACCCAACTAGGTAATTCATTTGAATTCATCATGTTTTGTTTACTTTAACTTTTTCTCAAATGATTTTTTTCTATTTATTATTATCATGTAACCACGTAATAAACAAAAACATTGATACGATACGTGATATACATCTATTAAAATGTAGAATAAAAATTATAATAAACATTTGTTTCCAACGATTAACCATTATAATGTCTAACGAGAACAATAAAAAGAATAATGTTGAACTTTACCCATGTGAAATACATGTTCAACAACTTTGTTTACATTTACAAACATTGCGTCAAGAACGTATTTCTTATGACTGTGAAATAATTTCAGGTTCAAAACGATTCCCTTGTCATCGTTTCATATTATGTGCTGCTTCAGATGTTTTCCAAACCTATTTTTCTGAACATAAACATGAATTTGGAAACATTATTATTGAAATTCAAGATGTGTGGACCAATGATTCACAAATCATTGAGGTAATCCTAGATTTTATATACACAGGAACATTAAAAGTACAATGTCAAGATATACAATTCTTGATTCCTTATTTTCAAGCTAATGAAAAACTTCAAATCCAAGGTCTTGATCAAGATTTGGCAAATAAAGGACGATCATGGATAGAATTGACAAACATCAACGAATTCATTTCCATTGCAGAAAAATACCAAAATGAATTTCTCTTAAAAGAATGTTTACAAAAAATAAAATACTATTTTGATGACATTATGAGACAGCGCCTTCATCTTGGTTTCAACGAAACTACTTTAGCCAAAATCTTAAGTAGTTGTATACAAAATCCTTTATTGAGCCTAGATTGTATAACTTCGTGGTGCTTTCATAATCATATTAGTGACGGAATACTAGCACCATTTGAAAGATTAATGGAATTTATACCATTTAATAATTTAACAGCCAATGAATTACTTAAAATTATTACAATTCCTTTAGTACAAAAATCTTCCAAAGTACAAGAAAAAATACAAAAAACAATACAAGAATACCTAAACGAAACTAAAAAAAACGTTCTAGTTAATCCAGAACAAATTTGTATTCAGATGGATCTGGATGTAGAAGAACTAGCATCAATATTGCCACCAAAACAACACCAACAAAAACAACTTTTTTTAGGTTTAAACCGTCAACGTGTTCAGTGTCCTGAATTATGTGATATCAAACTCATATCAAAAAATAATATTGAAGTCTATGCACATAAAGTTATTCTTTCGTTTTGTTCTGACTATTTTCAGACTCTATTTTTAAATCAAGAAAATTACATTGAGAACAAAACACAGAGATTGAATCTAGGAGGTGATATAGATGAAACAATTTTAAACATCATCATAAACTTTTTTTACACTGGCAACTTGACCATAGAAGACAACAATATGGAAATAATTTTCCAAGTTCTTTATTGGTCCGATTATTTAATGGCAAATCTATTATCCCAAGAAGTCAAAAAATATATACTGAAAGAACTCAATTCTAAAAACGTATGTGAAATCCTAATGTATAGTAAGAATCTATCTCATTTAGATATTCACGAAAGAGCTATAAAATTCATTATAGCCCATTTTGAATGCATGACAGAATGGGGACTTATACAACTGTTAGAATGGAAAGATTTTTACGAAATCTTAAAAATTCAAACAAGCAAAATATATCAAAACAGCAGTAGTGATCATGATAAGAAGACTATTTATCTAAGCACAATTCTCACTGCAATAAATAATTGGTGGGTATCCAATGAGCTCACTTCGTCATTATCATCATCGTCATCATCTTCTTCTTCTTCATTGGTTACATCATCACTTAAAATCGACTATAATAAACTCGATGAATGTTTAGCGCTTCTTAAATTAAATCAACTCAGTCGAGGACATCTTGGTAATCTTGCACGAAATCCTTTAATCCAAACAAGACAACCCTTTCATGCAAACGTTATAAAATCATTACAATTATTATTAAACGAAAAAGAACCAATTCACAACATCATCACCGATACAATTAAACCAACATCGTATACAGTTTTATTGATATTAAGTCAAAAAAATCGTTGTTGGTTATATATTCTTGAAACTAAACAATCAATTACCTTAGGACCTTTAATGTTTAATCGACTACCATATACAGAATTACCATCTATCTCTATTCTACAAGAAGATCATCAGAATAAATCAATAATTCTTCATCAATTATACCGGAAGTTCGCTATATTAAAAACATTCGTACTACCTTGGGAAAAGTGGTCTCAACAATTAACAGATAGATGGATAGATGTTAAAGCGACAACAACATTATCATCTCTATTTGATATTGACGATGACAAGAACCTCGAAGAAAGAATGATTGAAACTATTGTTACTGCTAATACTTCAAATCAGTTCCTCGATTATGCCTACCAACTTCCCTGGTACAATAAAAAAACCAACGAAACTCCTAATATTTATAATGATTCAGAAGATTCAGATGACGAGTATTTGGAAAGGATGCTATCAGATCAAAATGTTTCTAACTCTGCATCTGAAAAATATGTACCTTCTCATTTTAATTTTAATCAACGACAAAGAGCATGTATTAAACTCTTACAGAAAATACCAAAAGATTTTAAACAAGAATACGATGATGATGAACGTTTATATGCTACTATTATAAATTATGGTACAAAATTATATATTATCGGAGGAGAAACACAAAAAAACAAAACAAGATTAAAATCTGTATGGTGTTATGATGCTTATGATCAATCTTGGAACTCTTTAAAACCGTTACCAGAAGCACGAAGTCGAGCATCAGCTATAGTAGATCATCAACAGGGATTTATTTTCCTTTTTGGAGGAATTACAGATCTAAGTGTACGAATAAAACAATGTGAAGCACAAACTGAAGTTTATAATATTGCAGCCGATGAATGGTTTAAAGGAACAATTTTGAAATATCCTAAAGCCAATATGAAAATCTTAATAAATGAAAACACATTTTATCTCATTGGTGGAAACAAATATGATGAAAAAGAACAAATAAATCTAGAAGAATACACAGAAACAGAAAAACAAACCATTGAAACTGTAAATCGGTTTAACTGGAATGTAACCGGAGAAATCAATATTAAATCATATTATCAATATCAAACAATTCAAAACGGTATCTTCATCTCTTTATCACAAGAATTTCTCAACTCTCAAACACATGCACTTGAACCATATTTAACTATGTATTAAACTAACGAATTTGATTCTAAAAAAAAATAAAAATACTATTTTTCAAATTTAAAAACAATAATCTAATTTAATTATTATAAAAAATAAAAACATTAAAACAGAATCAGAATAATCGTACTTTATTTAATGTAAGTAAAGTCATTACAGCTTCAGTTTCTTTGTTATTTATAATTCTGTTCTTCATTGTAGGTTTTCTTTTTTCATAAGCATTTTTTAATGTAAATAAAGTCATTACAGCCTCAGTTTCTTTGTTATTTATAATTCTGTTCTTCATTGTAGGTTTTCTTTTTTTATAAGCATTTAAAAAAGAATAAAATTGACGATCTTTATGAGAAGGAAAGAATTTTGTATACAATGATTTAGATTTGGCTTGAACTTGAACTTGTTTCTTCTTTGTAGCTGAACAATATTTAAGCGCTTCCAGCACTTCATCATAACGATTCAAAACAGTATAAAAATCAACCTTAATCTTGTAGTGTCTCTTGATATATTGCTGTATTTTTTTCCATATTCGTACTCTGTTCAATTTCACAGCAATATAATAATTCGTTTGAGCAGACAAATCTTGTCTTCTACAGTACTTTTCTTGAATTTTTGTTTTTCCTTTATAATCTGTTTTTTCAAACGCTTCTGTGATGATCATCTCAAAATCAATCGTTTGAGGCACAATTTTCAAATCCGCTTGTAAATATGTTATCATAACGACAGAACAAAAATGACTTGACGATGTACGCGCCATGATCACATTTGTCTCTATGACTGTCACATATAAATATATAAAAAGCTTGAAATCATAAAATTGGTCAGTTAACTGTTAAGTTTAAACGAATGAATACATGTACGTGTATTATGTTAATAGAATTTTTCATTCTTGATATCTAAACACAGTAACATAAAACAAAATATTTTTCATTAACTATGTGTATACGTGTCATATCAATAGAATCTGTTTTTCATTCATATTTAATCATAATATTTCTTTGAATTCGACATGCCTTGTCAATGACATGAATAAATTTAATTAATTAAATTGAATAAATACATATCTACGTGTCGTTTCAACGGCTTCAAAAATAAATACAACTTTTGATTAAATTTAAAAGTAAATGAAAGTGAAAGAAGAGTACTAATCATGATACGAATTCGGTGGCGATATTTTTATTTTTGGAAAGGAATGATTGTTGCTGCTGAAAGAAATAGAAAGAAACATAGAAACAAAAGAAGACCATCAATGTTTTATTATTGATAATTGTTATAACAAAATAGACAACGTGGCTGAAAGGAAGGAAATGAAAGATTGCGTAGAATGAATAGACAGACAGATGTTGTTTTAGTACAAAAGCTTTTAAAAGATAATAATAAAAATCTCTCATAACGTCAACAAGTCTCGAATTTTCATTTACATTTGAAAAGAAGTAATTAAAACTAAGATCGGATGTTTTCTATAATATGTTTTTAGCGTCAATTAGTCTACACTTAAACGCTTTTTTCAATAATTAAAATTAATACAAGGTGTTTTCATTCATTTTGACAATCACATAGAAAAATGATCTGTCACCTATCAAAGATAGGTCTTGTAAAAGATAATCATAATCAAAAATAGAACGAATATAAAACAAAAGCTGAAGAAGCGATCCGGCATAAAAGCAGTTAATTCAACAAAACATTATCAGGAAAAAAATGAAAACTGGATGCTCTAAAAAGTGTCCTACGGCACTTCTTGTAGAGAAACTATACAACAAGTCTATCAATAACACAGAAATCACTAGAAAAATACAAGAATATATCAAATCTGGATACATATGTAACACCACAATGACTATTTTCTCACCAAAAGTGGAACAAGAACAACAACGGCAGCAACGTATTCGCAGTGCTATTAATAAAGTTAAAAAAGAAAAGCAAGTTTTTCTTCAACAACGGCAGCAGCTTTTCAATAACACAGAAGTTTTTGACGATGTTGTGGACGACATTCAAGTCGAATTTCGAACAAGAGACTTAAAAACTGCTTTTGATAACTCTTTTAACGATTCTTCACTGGATAATATCTCAATTGAAAAATTAGAGATATAATATAAAAGACGAACAAGAAAAAAGAAAGATTTAAACTAAAAACTGGTATCAAAAAGATAAGAAAAAAACATTGAAACTCTTTTTCATGTTACATATTTTATTTCATTACTTATACAATTGTTATTATGTTTTTTTTCATTTTTAAAGTATAATAAAAAATCAATGTATTATTATGAATAAAATCATACAATTATTATCTTAAAAACACAAAGAGTTCTTGTCTGATTTATCTTAATATTAAATTATAAATTTTACATATATGATTTGCCTCATCCTATCTTTAAAATATTTTATTTGAATCATATTTTAATATAAATTATAGCACATGATAAAAAGAAAAACGAAATCTATTATGAAAATTAAAGCGAAAAAGGAAGAAGGAAAAAAAGAAAACACACAAAATTATATATTATAGTTCAAAATTTCCCTATTCTCTTTTCTCCTTTCGCTTTATGTTACTGTTTAAATGAATAAAGAACAAAGTTTTATCCACTTTTTTTTCTTATAATAAAATATAAAAATAAAAACATAACCTTGGTTAAAATCACTTAGTCTTTCGAGCGCTTTTTATGTTAATTTTTAAATGGATATGTCAAAAAAATCTATTAACGACCATATGGTTGTATTATCATATCACTTCTATAAGATAAAAAATTTATTACAGACTGCCATAAATAGATATAAAAAGAGCGTTGTCAGTTGCAGCAGGTGACATTTAAATTTTAATTGAATTGAAATGTCATTTCAGCAACAGGAAATCCATTACAATCTGATATAATTGAAAAGCGTGTGTTTATAAAAGAAAAATAGACATGTCATTTTAATAACAGGAAATCCATTAGGGAACACAGAAATCGCCAAGAAAGTAAAAAAAATATTTAAAATCTGTATATATATACGATACAACAACGTTACTTTTTCACCAGAGCTTATTGAAGAAGGAGAAGAAACACAACCATGGATGATAACACTTTAAATGAATTAATACAAACTGCAATAGATCTAAGAAACATGTATGAAGAAGACGCATTAGATGAACTGATCTATAATTTTGAAAACATAGAAGAAGATTCTATATTTATAAATGAAGAAATAATCAACGATATTGAGGAAGAAATTCAAATCGAATTTCTAAACAGACATTTACAGGATTCGTTGTTGGATGATGATTTTTCCATTGAAAATATTTCACTGGACAACTTACAAGAAACAGAAGAATCATAACAACAAGAAAGAAATGAAGAAAATTTAACACCTTCGTTAAACTAAACTGAAAATTATCATTGAAAACATTTAATTCATGGAAAGAAAAAGAAGCAAGAAATGGTAGAGATAAACTGAACATAAGATATAAAAAAACATTGAAACTCTTTTTCATGTTATATATTTTATTTTATTACTTATTACTTTATTATCATGAATAAAATCATACAATTGTTATTTTGAAGGAAAAAACTCTTGTCTGTTTTATCGTTCTTATAATTATAGTTACCATAATGATAGAAAAAGATAAATAACTTCAACTATATATTTTAATACAAGCGAAAAAGAAGAAGAAAAAAAAACATTTTGATTATAATAAGAATTATCATAGTTCTAATTTTCCCTATCTTTTTTTACCTTTCTCTTTCGCTTCTACATTACTATTTAGATGAATAAAGGACAAAGTTTTACCAATATAAATTTTTTTCTTTTGATAAAATAAAAGGCAAAAACGGAGTTAAAATCACTTAATCTTTTAGGCGCTTTCATATTAATTTCTAAATAGATCTGTCAAAAAAAATCCATTACAGACTGATATGAATAAATAAAAAAAGAGCGTTATCAGTTGCAGCAGGTGATATTTAAATTTGAAATGAATCGAAATGTCATTTCAGCAACAGGAAATCCATTATAACTTGGTATGGTTGAAAAGCGTTGTGAATTTTAACAGATGGTGTTCATAAAAGAAAAATAAATGAAATAGAGAAATGTCATTTCAATAACAGGAAATCTATTAGGGGAAAGTTTGAATTGAAATCTTAAGACGCGTGTTAGATCTTTCGGCGCCAGGAAATTGAATTCATTTATTTGAAACGTGCTTATATGTTCTAAAGTCTATTTGAACTGTCATTGATATTTTTAGAATATAGTATTAAAGAAATTTTTATTCAAGTCAAATTTTACAATCTCAGATTTATTTTATTTTTATTATTAAACTTCCTTTCTCATAGAAACAAAAATAAATCCAGCATCATAATCACGGGAAATTTTAAACTAGTTTTATAAAATTAAACAATTACGTTACATATATTATTAAAAATATACGTTCAAAATATATAAAATAACGAACACAGTAAAAATTTTCATTTATTCATTCATCTAGAAGAAGAAAAAGTAAAAAAAAGCAATTCATTTTTTATTTAGTTGTGATTTTTCTTAAAGTTATTCAGTGTAATGGCATCAAATTATGATTATGAAGAAAATTTATTAAGATTAGAAAAGCAATTTGAGCATCTTTTTTCTGGTTCTTCTTCTGCTTCTACAAGAGATCAAGAATTGATACAACAAAATCAGCAACCACAGCGAACTCAACGACGTCCGCGACTTACACCTTTAGATATCAATGAATGTGATAAACTTAAAAAAAAATTAAACGAAAATGAATATTTGTTACAAAAAACTTTTGGTGTTGTATCTGAGAGAGAAAAAGAAATAAAACATTTACAAAATCTTCTTGATAAGAATCAAGAACTTCTGGAAACGACTCTTAATGAATCTAAAGTATTAAAAAAAGTAGTGGAAGAACAGCGAAGTACTATTGATCTACTTCTATCTGAAAGACAGGTTTTTGAAAAAAGAAGAACAACAGGAGCAGAAAGACGTAACGTTTCTTCAAGAATGATAGAGCAAATAACACCACCTGCAACTTATCAAGATACTAGAGAATTAGCAAATAAAGGAATTTTCAAACGTTAATTCATTTTATTTTGATTAAAATTTTAATCTTTTCCTTTTTATTATTATTATTGATGATGTTATTTAATTTTAATAAAACAATAATCGTATGTCAAATTAATTTATAATATTCTTGAATTCAAAATAAAATGTTATAAGAATATAAAATGGTTTCTTTAATTTTCTTTCAATATTGAGATATTTTAGCGAAGAAAAGGAAAAAATGATTTTTAAGAAATAAAGAACACATTTTTTACTCAAGAAAATATAAAATATTCATTTTTTATTTCTCTTTTTTTCTTTTATCTTATACATTTATATTTATATTCTTAACATCTTTTTTAATCTGACAACTTCAATTTTTCAAATTGATTTCGTTATAAAGAGTAAAGAGTTATTTAAATCAATGTCTTCTTTTTCTTCTTCTTTTTTTTTAAACTTGTCTCTTTAGTCTGGGAAGTAGTGTTGCAAATCATTTGCTGTATTAGACACACTCGCGATGAAAGTTTTAAGAAATCCCAATCTTTTTTAGATTTTCGAAAATATTTAACTTGTGTATCAAATTGATCTCTGCCTAATTCGTTTCTGGCTGCAATATAATGATTTTCTTCTTTAGGTGTAATTTCCACATGTATCTCAGGATCCCTAAATTGTATTTTTCTTCTTTTCAGATTTTCGTCTGCTAAATCTTCCCATGATAATAATTCATAACTTAATTTCTGTTGTTTAATGGGCTTATCATATTCATCCATATTTTTTGTTTGTTTCTTCGTGCGTTTTCTCATTTGTTTATATGATTTGTAATGGAGACTACGTTCTTTTCCTTTTATTTTCAACAGAGATAATTCAATATAAGTCGTCTTGTTTGTGCGTTGACTCTGTTATTATTTTAATGATGAAGATACTGACCAACGTATATCAGAGATAAAAGCAAAATATTTTCAGAGCATACCCTCTATTGATACTTTAGTATCCAAGGTTTGGCAACAATATAGTCGAACTCTAAAATTTCACATATTACATATACCGAGATATTGGCGTGTTTTTTCACGTACCAGCATTTTAGGGCTTTCAGTTTTTTTATTTTTATTGTCTTCAAACATATCTTTCACGTATCTTATAATATACGTGATTTATTTAATAAATAAAGGAGATAGAAAGGAGTTTTCATCACAACAGAAATATTTTTTTTCTGTAATTTCATTTCAAAAGTACTAGTTTAAGTATAAAAACAAAAATGAGTAATGAGAATGGTAATGAGAAACCTATGATTCTATCAAAACCTTTCAGACATATTAAAAAGTTAGAAAATCTTAACATTTTTTCTGATAGTGATCGATGGGGCGATCCTCGATTTTCAAAGGAAGATCGTGAAGTTTTGCGAAGATTTGTAGGAACATCATGGAAACAGTCCAATGCATCAGTTTTTAAAGAAATCTTTAAGAGAAGTAACTACGAACCCACGAATGATATAAAATTCGTGGTCGTAGAAAAACTTGATGGTGCAAATGTTAGATATGGGTTTGATATGAAAACGAAAGCTTGGCACTTTAGAAGTCGAACTAGAGTGTTAAAAACTCCAAAAGATAAGAAACAACTTTTTCATTGTGAGAAAAGGTTGGAATTTCATGAACCATATCTACAAAAAGTCATTTATCAAGCTCTTGAAACAAAATTAATCCCTGACACTGCTGAATCAGTATATCTGACCTGTGAAATGGTTGGAGGGAAAACAGGCGCCAAAAATCGATGTTACTGGAATTCTAAAGATGCACCATTGATGTTAATTCCCATCGATTTATGTTATTATTTAGAAGGAGATTCTAAATGCGTACCGTACACAGCCAAATGGTGGGAAGTCGATATAGAGGGGTTTGAATTAGCACGAACAGTTCCAGAACCCTTCTTAGTCACTTCAAATCTTGAAGAAGCATTACTGGCTATCGTTCGACAAAAAAACACAACATCCAAACTATGTAGTCTGATTGAACCTTCTGAGCGAGGAAATGCACTTAAAGAAGGATATGTCTTAAGAGTTTTAAAACAAGACAATGCGAATGAGATGTACAAGTACGTTTATTCAGGTGGAGTGAATATGACCAAATATAAAGAAGAAATCTACGATAATGTACAAAACACTATCACTCATTTTGGATTAGAGTTTGATGAAGACATGGTAGCACAAGCAGCTTTAGATGATTTAGCAGAAGAAGTGAAAAATAGCCCCATACTGAAAGAGATGGCAAAAGAATATGCTAAGAAAATAAAGGAAAAAGATGTGTGTTAAAAACTGTAAAATTTATATAAAATTGTTTATTGACGACGAGATTCAAATATACATTTATAAGAATGTCACAGAAAAATCATTTTAAAATTAAAATATAAATATATTGAATTAAAAAATATTTCTGTCAAACTTTTTCTGATTATTAAATAAACAAACATATTAAAACCTTTATTAAATGAATTCTTGTTGCATATATAATAATAATGAATAAACAACGAAAATGAAAACGTGCACTGTCCACGTGCAATAAGAAATTAAATCACTTACAACAAAATATAAAAGACCAAAAAATACAATTAATAACTACGAATTTAAATCAAACTATGAATAGAGTAGAACGCAATGATTTCAATGCTACAAATATTAAAGAAAGTATTCCAGTCCAGGAAAAAGGAAACTGTCAAACAGATTCAAATATTTTCGTTAACCACTATCTACAAGACGAAAATATTGAAATTGGTCTTAACGAATCCATTTTAAGAAAACTGTATATGAAGCTCGATCCAAGGCGACTTTTAGGTGGAGATTATCAAACTCTTGCTGATTCTTTAGGGTATAATATGGAAGAAATACATTATTTTGAAGCACAAGAACATAAAACAAAGGCTCTATTAAAAGATTGGTGTAGAAAACCAGGACAAGGAACGATAAAACAACTTTGTAATGCTCTTACAAAGAGCGAAAGAAGAGATGTTGTTGAACTGATTGAAGAATATATTAAACAAATGTCATAATAATATAACAGAACAAAAAAAACAGTTAATATCAAAAGATAATTTATTTTATTTTCAATAAAGAGTTTATTACAATTAACTTTTTTAACTTTATTGATCTATATCGTTGTTAGAGGGATAATAATAACTCGAATGTCCCCTGTTCTTTTCTTTGTTCTCTTCGCCCTTATATTATTGTTAAATATTATCGTTTAAATGAATACAGAAGAAAACGAAAAAATACATATTCAATTTAATTTTAAAGTAAGATTTTAAACATTTTCTAAAGATATATATTCAAAGAATCTCTCTGAGACAATATTTTTTTTCAGTTTCAATCAGGAAAATACCAGCCATCAACTATCATTACTATTTTTTCTTTAAGTTTTTCATTTTCTATCTTTTCTGCATTTTCCTTATAAATATTCACCTCTCTATCAACCCATTCATAAAAAAGTTCTGGACAATGGGTTGGAATAACTCTAGAAAACATATCATGCAGAGATTGTCCAGCATTATATTCAGCACCACACATATGTGCAGAAACACTTGACAACACCGTGGCTATTAATGATATAAAACTATATTCTTCGTCTTCACCAGATATCTTCATTAATTTAATCATTCTTTCACAGCGTTGAACATACTCATTATTAAAATCAAATCGAGCAAGTTTCTTTGGATACATTTTTGTATGGATTCTGATTTCTTTAAGACACTTTTAATTTTAATTTTTTCCAAAACTTTTTATTAAAGATATTACGTGAAATAATATTATATAAATAGTATAAAAGAAAAAAAAATTTGATAGAAAAAAAATCAATTCAATTCAAGAAAATGTGTCATGTGGAAGATAAGCCTAAATATCTTCTTTCTCATATTGAAGAACTTTTATATATCGTAGAACAGACAGCAGATGAAGATGATTTGAATCGAATTATAAATAGTCTTGATTATCATATATCGAAGAATAAAAACAATGATGAGTATATAAATAAAAAGAATGGAGTCTTTGAGTCAGTTGTTAGTTTTATTAAATTTGTACAAGAGCAGAAAGAAAATGAAGATACAAGTAGTGATGATGATACAACAATGAATCAAAGAAAAGAAAAAAAAAATTCTAATACTTGAAAAACATTTAAACTTAGAAATAAAATCAGGTTTAAATAAAAAGAACATATATTTAATTGGTTTCAATTATTTAAAATTTAAGCGAAAAGAAAGAAGAGTCAAAAAAAACAGGAAATATAGTAATGACACAAATTAGATGAAAATTATCTCTTTTATTACAATTTTTTTATTACAATACATGTATTCAATATTGCTAATAATAAAGATAGATTTAATTAATTCTTTTTGTCAGTTTATGTAACATTAAGATTTGCTAGCTCTGGACCTATGTCTAAAGCAAGTTGTGAATAACAACCTAATGTTTTTTTGGTTTTTCTTGGTTTCTTTTTTCTTCTTTTCTTCTTATCTTTAGATAAAAAAAGGTTCTCATCTAATAGTTCCACTGGTTTTTTATACCATTCGTCTCGAAAACATTTGGGCGTTTCTGGTTTAATGTATACAGATTCTCCAATGATACCTCTATGTCGAAAACGAAACTCTTGCTTAGTTCTACTGTCATCATCAAACCCATAAGCATTTACAGCATCTCCAAAAGTGTCATAGCGATTGCGTGTAGCCTTTTCTTCTTCTTTCACTATATTCCATGCATACATAGTGTTGTCTACTAATTCATTTAAACTTAATTGTTTCATTTTCAAAAGATTAGCTTCCATCATGATCTACACTTTAGAACGCACTTATTCAAATAGATGTGCTAATAACCGTTTTATTAATTCATCTGTATTCCCGTAAACGCTATAAATAGAAAATTATAAATTTTATAAAATTAACTCGTGATATAAACGCTAAAAATATGTATTTTTTAATTCATTTATAAAACTATATAAACCAATGTTAACATCTTATAAGATCATTCTAAACTATCTTTGTTAGTTCATTCATTCATTTGAATTATTTTGTAACAATTATGGCAAACTATCATTTTGAAGAAAATTTACAAAAATTGCAAATGCAATTTGATGACCTTATGAAAGAATCACCACTCTCGGCGTCTAAAGATGATGATACTATACCTCTTTTTGAACGACGACAAATGAAGAATACTAGTGGTGGTGGTGCTGATAATAATAGTAGTAATAATAAAGTTCTTTATCGTCGACTCAGTAGCAGACCGGATACTGAATTAAACGTCGATTTCGTCATGGAAGAAAACAGACGCCTTGCACAGGAACTTGAAAAAAAGAATGATCTCGAAGAAAGTTTAAAGGCTATACATAACATCGAAATGAAAGCCATTCAAGAGAAATTGAACTACGAAATAGAAAAGAACTCTAATTTACAACAATGTTTAAAAGGAAATGAAGAGTTGTTAGAGAAAACGTTGCTGACTAATATTCAAAAAGAAGAAGAAATACATAAATTAAACGATATATTGCACAGATATCAACAGCTCTTAGAAAAAACATTAACAAAAGCAGAATCTGAACAAATAATGATTCATGATTGGAAAACACAAGTTAATCAACTACAAAATAGAATAGATATGCTGATGTCTGAAAGTTACACAACGAAAAAAAACATATGAAATATAGAAAGGTTCATCCAAACTATTGTATCGATCTAAAAAAGTTAACTTAACACATAATATATAAACGTTAATTAATTGAATTCATTTATTTTTTTTAGAGTATTTAAAATATAAAGTTTTTAATATCATTAAATGTTATTATTATTATAAAAATAATAAAAAAAATTAAAACCAGATTCTCGTCTTGAAGATTTTATTCTTTTTTTTATGTATATAATCATTGTAGAAATAACTATCTTCTCCCGTAATCACGTATCCCATAATCATAATAAATTATATCATTTGATTTAAAGTAATCCATAGAATCTTGAAACAATACAACAAGTTCAAACATTATGTCTTTTTTATCAAATAAAGAGATTGAAGAAGAAAGCAATAAAACGTTTTTACAATCACAAGGAGAATCTTCTAGTAGTTTACAGGCACAAGTAGCAGAAGCATGTGCGTTTATAGAAAGTGTTTATAGAGAAAGACAAGCAATTAGAATAGAAACCAAGAATAGACAAAAGAAATTAAAAGAAGAATGGCAACAGGCTCAAAAAGAAAAAGAAGAAAAACATTTCAAAGAAAAAAAATTTACAGTTCATAAAGAAGATTCTATAATTAATAATAATAGAGAAGATGAGAATTCTAATGAAAAATACCCTATCCAGGAATCTTTGAAATAACAAAAGTTATTTTTTTTATTACTTTTATCTACATACATTTTATTTATAAGGAAGATAATACTTATTCTTATGAATCATAGTCATATTAGTTAATTCAGAACTTTTATTGAATTTTTTTTTTACAAAAGGACTTTCATCTAGAAGTTCTTTTACATCGTCATCTTCTATAAAACATTCCGGTGTTTCTGATCGAGATATCATAGTAGGCCTAAGATATCCACCTTCTGAATAATTTGTCCCTACACACTTATAAAATTCAGGCTTAGTTTGTCTGTCAAATCCATAGGCATTTACAGCCTCCTGAAATGTATGATAACGTGCACGTGTATAAAACTCTTCTTTTTTAACCATTTCCCATACATACATAGTATAATCTACTAAACATGTTAAGGGTTCATCATCAAATGTCGAGAGATAGTTTTTCATCGTATCACACACATCCATGCGTACCTCTTCATATGGATGTACTAATAATCGTTTCATGAATTCATCGTCGTTGCTAGGATCCCATTTTCGCAAATAATTAATTAAGTCATCTTCAGGTTGGACTTGTTTTTCTATACTAATAGCACTAAGAGATAACTTGCTCAAACACATATCTTCCCATCTACTGATTTGTGTTCTCCTATTCAAGAGTTTAGATTTTTTGTTCCAGAACATCGTCTTCTCTTTGCTTTTTTAAAAAATTAACATATTTGGCAATAGCGTTGTAAATAGAATACCTATTTATTGTCATTTGTCTTTCTTTACGTATTTTTTTTAATTTTGATAATCTGATATTTCATTAAAGTTACAATTTCCAATGATTCACTTAAAATCGTAATAATCACCTTCTGTTTCTATAAAATATAAAATATCCTCTATAAACCTTTTTTTATGCTAATACTACAAAGAGATAATTTAGTCAAACATAAATCTTGCCATCTAGTGATTTGTTTTTTCTTCTGCAAGAGTTCAGATTTTTTATCCAAAGCCGTCATCTTTTTCTTGTTGTTCTTTTAAAGACTTAACATAATTGGAAATAGTGTTGTAAATGGCACACTTATTTATTTCAATTTCTTTTTCTTTACATATTTTTTTTTCATCTTCATAATCTAATCTTCCATTAAAATCACAATCTTCAATGATTCGCTTAAAATCGGAATAATCACCTTTTGTTTCTATAAAATATAAAATGTCCTGTATAAACCTTATACAACATTTTGGATGGCATAAGGTAATACTGTCCCCTTCCATTGTTATCTTTCTCTACTAACTGGGTAAACAGTTCTAACAAGTTACGTTTTTACTGTTGAGCAATTCTTGTTCAAAAACTGCCTCAATACATGAAAAAGTGATGAATCATTTAATTCAAAAACAGAAATACACTCGAGTTTATAAAAGAAGTAAGTAGTTCGTTAGACGTGAAAGCTCTAAGAACAATGAAAAGTCACGTGACAACAGGCATTAAGTAGAAAATTTATAGCCAAGTCGATGGAGGAAAGAAAATGGCTGCCGAATGTATAGTCTACAAACATGTTACTCATGCCTTGTTAAACGAATTAAGAAAAGAAAATCCCAATTGTGTGCAAGACGTGAAAACCCTTTTCATGAAAAAAGGAAATGAAAAACTGGCATTTAATTTTATTCATTATTGTAATCAAGGGGTTCCTTATGAAGAAGTACTCGACAAGATTTTAGTACAATATAAAAAACAGTGTCTTGTTGAAGAAGAAAAAAATTGTCAGTTTATTTCTTTAGATTTTTATTATTATTATGATGAACTCGATCATAAGTATAAAACTTTGTAATAAAAATATTAATAAAAAGAGCTAGTGCATTTTTCGTCTCGATAGAGTAATGAGAAGGGACCGAGACGAACGAGTCCAAGTAAGATCAAATAATGAGAGGTCGAGCCCGCTCATAAACATAAAGAAAAAAAAAAGAACTTCCTTATAAGGAAATATAGAGGCAGTAGTATAAGCGAAAAGGGAAGAAAAGAAAAAAAGATATCATTTCTTCTCCTCTTCTCTTTTCGCTTATACTTGAAGTCATATTAAAACCGATAAATGAGATAGATAGATGAGATAGATAAATGAGATCGATGAAATAGATGAGATAGTCCCCTCCTTCCCCCCCCACGGGCACGTTATATTGTGTAATCGTAAAGACTGGACTCAGACAGATATAGAATGCAGGTGCAAGTGCACGAATGAAGTGTGAAGTCATGAAGTAGTGATGAAGTGAATGAATGAGACCAGAGTCATGACTCGACTCCCTGTCTGTATGTTAAAAATGCGTTAGTGTTACCATGATGATGGAGTTGGATACAACTACTTATTAGAAACGACACGATCTAGATAGATCAAGTCAGGAGAGACTAACAGTATAATAATCCACTAAAAACCCCAAAAACCCCCGCCAACAAGCAAGTAGTAAGAGAAAAAAAATTGGTGTGGTCTGTTTGACTCAACAAATTAACCCAAACCCCCGCGTATTGGGGGGTTCCATTTTATTACAAATGTGACATGATTTTTAACAATATTTTTAGATAGATTTAGTAAATGATTTTTTTTATGTTTGATTAAATAAAATAATTTTCCTCGAATTCCCCTTACACCCCTTGTTATACTGTTTTTTTCAGTCGTCTTGAAAAACATGAAATTCGGCTTCTGCATGTTCAATAGTAGTGAACGTACGGTCTGGAAACTCCGTTTCCTGTAATCGAACCAAACGCCAGAGCTCACACACATCGTATACGATTGATCGGAATTTCCTATCAAAGATATTCGTGTACATCTCAATCTCCAAAAAGATAGCCAAACGCCGTTCATCCTCCATCATACGTCTCACAAACCTTTGTTCGTCCAACTGTTCTGGATCCTCATCCCAATCTCTCAACACTTTTAATAATTCCACACTTTCCTGTTCCATGTCTAATGTAATAATGAAGTTTGCTACGCAAATCGCGTCTTTTCATAGACGGGCATGATTATATAGGGAATCTATTTTTGTTAGACATGTGACATGGACACGTACGAAGAAAGATGACATGTTTTTAACAATATCTTTAAATAGGTTTAGGTAAATAATTTTTTTTTAATTTTTAATTAAATAAAATAATTTTACAATTATTTTTTTATCGAGTATTGATTCTAAGAGAGGTCGAACAAATTAACTCAAACCCCCGCGTATTGAGGGGGCAACTGAATGGTAAAAATCTCAAGCAGTGAATTTGATATCAACTATACTCATTTTTATTCTTCTTCTTCTTTTATTATCTCTTGTATTTTCAAAACATAGATACAATTTTTTCAACTAGATGAATTAGGATTCTTAGTATTTTTATGGTTCTATCTTAGTTTATTAAAGTACGTTTGTTTGTTGAACAATATCATTATGTATCTTAACAAAGAGTGTTACACTTCTTCTTACGTTGGTATTATATCTTTCTGCTTTAAAAATCAGACCTTTCGCTTCTTCTAAATCTTTTATCTTCTTTCCAGGATGCTCTCTTTCGTATTTCTGGATTTCGTTCGACACAAAGATCACGTTTTGAATCATGTTGTAAAACTCGTAGCATTTATACTTTTGACACAACTCGTGTAATTCACTGTAAATATCTACTCGTTCTTGCTCATTTGGATGTCTTAACCACACTTGAAAGAAATCATCTGCAGTATGGAGTTTCTTGTTCCATTTCCTCATCACCTCCAGTAAATTATTCTTTTCTGTCATACTCATCTTTTTTATTCTATTTAACGTTTAAAAAAATCATAGATTTTAACTCTTTCGTTTTATTTACGAATTCGTTCTTCTTCACACTCTTTCAACAATCTAACATAACAACAATTATTTCAAAAATTTTATTCTTTTTATCCATATATTTAGACTCATTTTCAAGTTCCACGTAATGCTCTAAATCCTTTACAATTCATTGCAAAATGTATGCATCTGCCTCCTTTTCCATATAGAACGTAATCTATTTTTATTCAAAATGTGACATAGACACGTACTCTAATCTATAATAAAGAGAAGGCATAAAAATAAAAAAGAACAAAAAAGCAAAAGGTAGTTTTTAAAAAAGTAAAAAAAAAGAAAAATGGAATACTCTCTTTACTGCTTTATACAGAATGTGGATAAATGTTTAACAGGTATTGAAAAAGAGAGTGATTTACAAGATTTACAACAAATAATTGAGGATGGAAAATATTACATGAGATCTGAGAACGAATCAGAGTATATACAAGAAAAAAAACGAATCATGAAAGCAATCATGAGTTTTGCTAGACGTTTGAAAAAGGATAAACAAAAACGAATTCGTAAAAAAAACGAAAAGTGTAACATAACATAACAACAATTATTTCAAAGATTTTATTCTTTTGATCCATATATTTTGACTCATTTTCAAGTTCTACGTAATGCTCTAAATCCTTCACAATTCATTGCAAAACGTATACATCTGCCTCCTTTTCCATATAGAACGTGATCCACATAGATACGTACTCTAGTCTATAATTAAAGAGAAGGCACAAAAAAAACAAAAAAGCAAAAGTTAGTTTTATCAAGCTTTTAAAAGAGTAAAAAGAAGAAAAATGGAATACGATCCTTACTGCTTTATACAGAATGTAGATGCATGTTTAACAGGTATGGAAAAAGAGCCTGATATACAACATTTGCAATATATAATTGAAGAAGCAAAGTATTACATGGAATCTGAGAAGGAGTCAGAGTATGTACAAGAAAGAAACCGAGTCTTTGAAGCAATCATTAGTCTTGCTAAGCTTTCGATAAAGGATGAAAATGAACGAATTCGTAAAGAAAACGAAGAGTGTTACAGAGAAGAAAAAGATACATAGAACAATAGACGAGTGTACACCTTTTTTATTATATTTTTTTCTTACAATACATATCTTAAACAAAAAAGATAAGCTTATCTATATTTCTTAGTTCTCTTTATCAATTTATGTAAGATTTGCTAACTGTAAACCTATGTCTAAAACAAAAAAGAAGACGAATACATTCTCATATAGTATTTCTATACCGTTAACAAAAATAAAATCTCAAAATGTAAACATTTTTTTGAATGAAATAAAATGTTATTTTTATTTAAAATTATCAATTATTACAATAAATTTTCTCTTTTCTTTTGCACCTTTTCATTCAATAATTACATTTTTTTCTCCATCAATTTTTTCAATTACAACGGTCTCATCTTATTTTATTTCTTTTTAATTGTCTCTTTTTGTACCGTCTATTTTCAGTTTTTCCGTATAAATATTTTTTTTTGATCGCTATTATTTTTCTTGCCTTTGAGATATTATCTTCCAATTTAAATACATTAGGTTCTTATTCTTATTCTTGTGCTTTTTCTTCTTCTTCTCCTCCTACTCCTCCTCCTCCTTTTCTTTTTTGCATGAACTTCATGAAATCAACTAGTGTCTTGAATACTTTATTTCTCCTCTCTATATACTCCTCTGTTTCAGATCCTTCTTCTAGAAACAGATTTTCAGTATTATTTAACATTCTTCTTAGATCGTCTAAATCTGCAAATGTTTCTACAATTTCCAAAATATCATTTATATATTGAAGTGCCCAATCTTCATTATATCTTATATGGCTCCACATAATGAATAACAATTTCATCTTGTTTTTTTTCTAGAGTTTTATACTTTGAATCACGTAATTACATTTTTTATACTTTACATGATATCATTGTTTGTTTCCTTTATTTTTATAATCAATTAATTTTATTTAAAAAAGGATTATAAATAAAATAATATAAGCGAAAAAGAAAAGAAGAAACAAATGATATCGTTCCTTTTCTTTTTCTTCTTTTCGCTTATACTATATGATATATTGAAATCGATAGATGACACTGAGATGAGACTGAAATGATAAGAGTTTTTCATTTTTTTTTCTCGTCATAACACTTTGATAGTAACTTTACGTGATTAAAAATATAAAAGCTTTAAAAAAAAGTAAGATGTTGTTCTATGTGTACAGAAGATAATATAAAATCAGCACTAAGACATATGGATAATATTTTAGATAATGTAAAGAAATATGCAATTGAAGACGATTTAAATAGAATACTATATAGTGATGAAAATCTGTTCATAGGAGATGGAAATGAACCAAATGAGTACTTCAAGGAGAGAACTAGAAAGAACAAGAAGAAAAACAAGAAGAAAAAGAATCCTGAACAAAAATTTATCTTTAAAAGACTATATCCCAAAAGTAAAAGCATTTGCAAGAAAATGAGACGCTGGAAACTAAATGTTAGACGGTATAAAAGGCAAAAATTAAAGAAAGAAACAAAACAAGATAAAATCGCTGCAATTGAAGAAATTGAGAGAGAAAGAAAATAAAAAGGAAATGATTATCGGATGTGATTATAATTATAATATAAAAGTAATCAATAGATTTAAATAAAAAGAATTTTTATTCAATTCATTATTGATTGATTTATTTATAAATGTTTCTAAGGTTTAAAAAAAAGATTAACGTATTCGTATTTTAAAAAATTGTTTACGTAGAAATTTCTACAAAAGAAAGATTTATAATAGTAGTATAGCATTTATTGCATTTTAAGATTATGGACCCAATAATATCTAATAAAGACATATCTTTGGAGATGTTGTTACATCAGGCTGCACAAAAAGGAGGAAAAGAAATTCCTCA
This sequence comes from Zoanthus sociatus, assembly GCA_025331085.2. NCBI lineage: Eukaryota > Metazoa > Cnidaria > Anthozoa > Zoantharia > Zoanthidae > Zoanthus > Zoanthus sociatus. The sequence goes on along the minus strand of JAOBAY020118893.1, from coordinate 2,608 downwards.
AGAGATACTTGATATGAAAATTTGTGGTATAAATAATTTAAATAAGGATGGTAATACTCCTCTTATCATAGCTTGTCGAGAAGGTAATTTAGAACTGGTTAAATGTTTACTTGAAGAAAGTGCTGATATAAATATCAAAGGAAAATTTGGTTATTCCCCATTACATTGGGCTGTAAGCAATAACGATGTCGATATTGTTAAAGAATTACTTACATCAAAAACTATCAATATTACTATTTTAAATGATTATAACGAAACTCCTTTTAAATTAGCTTGTTTAAAAAACAATTTAGAAATAATAAAACTTTTAATCGAAAAAGATGCTACTGTATTTTTAGTAAACAAGTATTATGATACTTCAATCCACTGGGCTGCAAAATATGGTTATCTTGATATGATGAAAAAATTTTTTGAATTAGGAGCAAAGAAAATTGATGTTAATGTTTTAAGTTTATGTGACGATACTCCCCTTCACGTAGCTTGTACAAAGGGTCATTTAGAGATAGTAAAATTTTTAATTCAAAAAGGCGCTAATATATCTGCTGTAGGATATTATGAATTAACTCCATTACATAGGGCCTCTTTACACGGTCACCTGGAAATTGTTCAAGAATTGCTTTCGCTAGAAACTGTTAATATTAATATTACAGATAAATATGGAAATACTCCCCTTCATTGGGCTTGTAAGGAACGTCAGTTAGAGATGGTAAAATTATTAATTCAGAAAGATGCTAATGTATCCGCTGAAGGAGAATTTGATAATACTCCATTGCACTGTGCCGTAGAAAAAGGTTTTCTTGAAATCGTCAAAGCATTACTTACATTATCAAAAAAAATTGATATAAATGCTTTGAATGAAAATTCCAACACTCCCCTTCATCTAGCTTGTTTTTATAATCGTTTGGAGATAGTTCAATTGTTACTCCAAGAAGGCGCTGATGTATTTGCTGTAGGAAAATTAGATCGTATTCCATTACACTGGGCTGTATCGAGAAATAATTTTGAAATTGTAAAAGAATTGATCAAATACAAAAGTAATGTTTCACAAAAAGATAAATATGGTAATACTCCTCTTCACTTAGCATTTGAAAACGGCAATCATGAAATAGCATCATATTTGATAAAAAGTGGAGCTGATGAGAATGTAAAAAATGAAGAGTTGAAAACACCTCGAGAATTTCTTCAGTATCATAAGAATCAAGGAAACATGTCTAATATGGTTGTAATGATGACGATGTAAAAATAATCAATAGATTTAAATAAATTACGTAGAAATTTTTATAAAAGAGATAACACAATTTTATTATATAACATTTATTACATTTTAAGATTATGGATCCAATAATATCTAATAAAGACGAATCCTTGGAGATGTTGTTACATCGGGTTGCACAAGAAGGAGGAGAAAAAATTTCTCAAGAGATATTTAATGTGGAAATCTGTGGTGTAAACAAATTTAATAAATATGACTTTACTCCTCTTCATATAGCTTGTCGAGAAGGTAATTTAGAACTGGTTAAATGTTTACTTGAAGAAGGTGCTAATATATCTGCTGTAGGAAAAAACTGTTTTGTTCCATTACATTGGGCTGCTAAGGAAGGTCATGTTGAAATTGCTAAAATCTTATTTACATCTTCAAAAACTGTAAATGTTAATGTATTTGATCAAAATGACAACACTCCCCTTCAATTGGCTTGTTTAAACGGTCATTTGGAAATGGCAAAATTTTTACTTGAAAAAGGCGCCAAGGTATTTCCTATAAAAAACCCCATTTTTTTTTCTGATAGAGGCTTTTTGTTTAATCCATTATTTTTAGCTATCAAGGGTCATTATTACGAAATTGCTAAAGTATTGGTGACATCAGGAACTGTTGATGTTAACATTTTAAATGAATATAATGACACTCCACTTCATTTTGCTTGTTTTTATAATGATTTAAAGATAGTACAATTTTTACTTCAAAATGGGGCTGATATAAATATCAAAGGAAACTTTGGTGAGACACCATTACACGTGGCTGTAAAAAATAATCACGTCGATATTGTCAAAGAATTACTTATATCAAAAACTATTGATATTACTATTTTAGATGAATTTAACGAAACTCCTTTTAACTCAGCTTGTTTGAAGAACAATTTAGAAATAGTAAAACTTTTAATGGAAAAAGATGCTACTGTAATTTTAATAAACAAATGTTTTGATATTTCAACAATTCATTGGACTGCACAATATGGTTATCTTGACATAATGAAGAAATTTTTTGAATTAGGAACGCGAATTAAAAAAGAAATTGATGTTAATGTTACAGTTAAACTTTCCAACACTCCCCTTCATTTAGCTTGTAAACAGAATCATTTAAAAATAGTAAAATTTTTAATCCAAAAAGGCGCTAATATATCTGCTAAAGATTATTATGGTTTAACTCCATTACATTGGGCAGCATTAAAAGGTCATCTCAAAATTGCTCAAGAATTGCTTGCATTAGAAACTGTTGAAATTAATGCTAGAGATAAATATGCCAATACTCCCTTTCATTGGGCTTGTATAGAAGGTCAATTAGAGATAGTAAAATTATTAATTCAAAACGGCGCTAATGTATCTGCTACAG
>JAOBAY020118815.1:0-16425 GCA_025331085.2 Zoanthus sociatus | reverse complement strand
AATGGTGACAGTGCAGATCCCTGGTGCACACCAACTTTCACCTCAAACTCTTCTGACAACTCTTGCCCAACTCTAACCACGGGCGATAGGAAACGCGGGATTCGAATTTATGAAATAAAGTTATCCTTACCTCACCTGTTGTCCATTGTTTTGTTTTAAATAAATCGTCTCAATCCATTTTACCCCGAAACTGCCACAGATTTCTCCTAAATTGAGTAAAATCCCAAAGATCGTGATCTTCTGCCATTTTGTTTGCTTTGACCGTTAGACTTGGCTCCAGCTCTCTCTCAATTTCGAATTTAATCAATGACGTTTCATCAAAAAATATTTTCGTGTGTAAAAAATACATGGGTAGGAAACAAAATGGGTGTGACTCCCTCTCAGCCAATCACAATTCATAAAATTACACCACGTGACTTTTTAAATAAGATCGACCGCGTGCAGGGCAAAACACGTCATAAATTCGGTTCCAGTCCAGCACAAGTTTATTTTGGCGGCAAATTTGATATGAGAACGTCAGTCTGCGCTTGTTTTCAAGCGGCACAGAAGACGTACGTTCGGATGAGCTCGAGTGGACTTGGCAGTGCAGATTTGTAAACATTTAAACCGTTCTTTTTGGAGCGAGTGCTTGCAGTGTATTTTAAACCGTTCTTTTTGGAGCGAGTTTTTGCAGTGTATTTGTTTTGAATGATCGTTCTTTTTGAAATCGTTTCCTTGGAAGCGCTTTCTACCATTCGTAATTTCAAACTTATATTCTAGAAATAGATTTGTAAACATTTAAACCGTTCTTTTTGGAGCGAGTGCTTGCAGTGTATTTAAAACCGTTCTTTTTGGAGCGAGTTTTTGCAGTGTGTTTGTTTTGAATGATCGTTCTTTTTGAAATCGTTTCCTTCGAAGCGCTTTCTACCATTCGTAATTGCAAACTTATATTCTAGAAATAAAATAGCTCTTATAAGAGCTTTCAGTCATTCAAGACAACAAAAAAATATAAACCCGTTCTTCTCATGACGCAGTGTCACGAATAAGTTAAAATCGCTCTTTTAAGAGTGTCCATAAAAACAAAAAAACTGCTCTTTATAACATAAACATAAAACCGTTCTCTTTAGAGCGTTCCTTAAACCAGTGAAACAAAAAGCCCTCTCTTTTCAGAGCGCCTTGTTAAGATAACATAAAACCGCTACCTTTAAAGCGTTTTAAGTATATAAAATACATCAATAGAATACAACCATTCTTTTTAGAACGCAATAGCGATGAGTAACGAATCCCTTACCAACGACCAACAACAGGTCGTCGAACTGTTCCGGTCAGGCAAGAATATTTTCCTTACTGGGAAAGCGGGTACTGGAAAATCTTACACCGTGCGTGCTATAATAAACCGTTCTGAGAGTCAACTAACCGTTACAGCTCCAACTGGAAAGGCAGCACAAAACATCGGCGGCACAACTATCCACTCCTTTGCTGGAATCGGACTCGGCTCTGGCTCTCGATACCAGCTACTAGACAGGGTCATGATGAATAAAGATAGCAAAAAAAGATGGGAGCAGTGTTCGTGCCTCATCGTCGACGAGGTATCTCTGCTTAGTAGAAACATGTTTGAAGCACTAGAATTCATCGCTAGAAGTGTACGCCAGACCAATCTCGTATTCGGTGGAATCCAACTTCTCTTTAGCGGGGACTTTTTCCAGATACCTTCGATCTCAGACGGCGGTGTACCGCTAGACTTTTGTTTCTGCTCCCCGTTATGGGACAGTTGTTTTAGCTCATTCCAGATCGAGCTAACAGAAATTTTGCGCCAGAAAGAAACAGAATTCTTTTCAATGTTGTCTGAACTTCGAAGTGGTGTACTTGGTCCACTGTCTCTAAACTTGTTTACACGCCTGGCACGCCCTTTAGACTGGGGAAACCAGCTGCCAGTAAAACTCTTCCCCAGAAAAGAGGATGCTTACGAGGAAAACATGAGAATGTTAGCAGCGATTTCCGGGGAGGTTGTAGTGTTTAAAGCTTTTGATGGTGGAGCAAAAAAGGATTTGCTTGACAAGCATTGTCCTTTACTTCGAGCACTGAGTCTGAAAGTAGGGGCACCTGTTATGTTAATTATAAATGCCCATGAACATAACCTCGTAAATGGTTCAATTGGAAAAGTCAAAGGGTTTATCGATGGTTACCCCCAGGTAGAATTTGAGAGTGGTAGAGTAGTTACAGTAAAAGAGTATGTATGGTGCCTCGGAGATGGAGAGGGACGAATAACTGCTACAAGAAAACAAATTCCTTTACTTCTTGGGTGGGCATACACCATCCATAAAAGCCAAGGGCTAACACTTGAAAAGGCAGAGGTGAGTTTGAGGGGCCTATTTGTGTTTGGGCAGGCCTACACAGGTGTTGGACGTGTCCCACTTCTGTCTGGCCTACGAATAATACCAGGCTTTGATACCCAGTTACCACCGATAGACCCACGTGTTGTGGAATTTTACAATAGAAACGTCCATCCAGCATTTGCTATTCATGCAATCAGTAGCAGCAAAACTGCTATGCCACCACAATGTGTAGAGAATGGCAATCTAAGTAATGGCATGTTGCAAGATCAAACTTGTGAAATAAACTGGTCAGACATTGAGCCAATACCTTCACATATTGACATGGCATCAACAACCAAAGATCTTATGAATGACCCTATTACATCATCTAAATGTGCAAGCCTCATGGGATTGATGGGATTTGGTTTTTCTCAATTGCCTGAGGCCACAGCACAGTTAATAGCATTCATTTGGTCAAAACTAAACCAGATAATCATCATTACCAAGAAAAAGGACCAAACATCAAAAGTCATTGACAAGAAGTGTTGGGTTGGGCATGCAAGAGAGCTGCACCGCTTCAAGCTATCAAGCAATTTATTACAGCACTGGAGAGATACCCTTGAAAGATGTAATGTTCCAACCAGTCCTGTTTTGAAGGTAACCGAAACTCAACGGACAGTGATGGTAATGCTGGTGGACAGACTGCACAAAACATTTATAGGTAAGCCTTAAACTGAAGTGCTATTACTAAAACAATGCTGCAGGTTAAATATAAAAAGTCAAAAAATAAAGGGAGAGGAAGTGGGTTTGGAGCAGCAGGTTGTTACATTTTGTTTATATATATAATTTATGTCTTCCTTTTTATATGAAAAAAGCAAATGTATATATATTTCAAAATGATATCAACAAAAACATCAGCAAGAGACTGGCTTATCAGAATTTCAACTTTATACATATTTTTGTTTACATCTCTCTTCATTTTTATACAAAAAAAAAGTAAACATGGCTTCATGGGTCAATCTGTGCATCTTTTAAACAACTATATCAATAACAGTCCTAAACTCAACTGTTAGTCTTAAGTGCAGTGTATACTGTATCTCTCTTCCCTGGAAAAAGGGAAAGAGCAAAATCCTTGAAATGAGCCAACTTAAATTTGTCAGCATGATTATGGAGTAAAAATTAATTGTCAGATAGTAATTCTCATTTAAAAAAGGCATATTGACAATTTATATTTTCATTACTACAGATAATATGAGTAAAGAGAAGGCAACAGGAGCTGGTGCAGTTCAATTGTCTCCACAGCATCCTACTGTAACTCCCGTTTTCACAAAGGAGTGTCAGGCAAAAATCCGTTATCTTGCTGGCTGGACTGTCATGAAGGAAATCAAGTCATGCTCAAAGTATGTTAAATCATTTTGTAAAACATAATTTGAAACAAAAAAAAATATATCTACAATTGTTCGAAATAATATTACAGTGAATTATAAATTTCACAACAAACAGCAGTAACAATGGCCACTATTACTGATTTTGAAAATAATAATATACACTTTAAAGTGAATCAATATCTTCAATCGGGCCTGTATGCATTAATTCTTGTAGAGGGCTGAGGGGATAATGTGATGGAGCAACAAAAGCAAAAACATTATGAACATCAAGTAGATTACAATAAATTGTCTGCATTTTAATCATGGTTGTAAGAAAGTGTTGTATGTACCCATTACAACCCTTCATGCATATGGGCTGATCATTTTTATTTAATAATCTGCAGATAAGATCTTGTAATCAATAGAGATAGAGAGCAATGTCGTTAAAATACTACACTGTCTGGTAAATGAAAATAGCTAAAGTTAAAATTACTTCATATACTATAATAAATTTACGGTTAGTTTATAACTGATATACATATACATGCGTGTACATAAATATACTTGATCCTTCATTGTGTACTTCAGCCTTAAATCAAAACCTATGTATCCTAAACTGCACATATCTTTTTGCAACCACCCTTGAAACTCAATTGTGCATCTGTATGATGACAACATTGACTTAAAATTGCAAGGCACAACCACTTCCCAAAAAATGATTTAGCAAATGATAATGCCTTAATTATCACCAATCGCTATACCTATCACTTTTTTATCACAGATACATTGCAAAAAATGCATCATCAAAGAATGGGAAGGTTCTGAGGAGAGTAAAGAAAGAAGAGGAATTTAAAGCCTCACTTATGAGCTTCACCACCACACAAAGTTTGGAGGACTCAACAAAGTACTCCAGCAGTCTCAAGCACCTAAGAGTTCATAATAGAGGTGGTTTGACTTATGTTACAGATGAATATTATGAATTTCAACTTGCAGTGGAGACATCATGTATCGAGCACTTTACCGATAATAATTTAACAACCCACAAGTTTGATGCCTGCAAAGTTGCAAGGAATGAAGTTAGAAATGATCCACTAGTTAGAGATTCATGGGTCAATCTGTGCAGAACCCATCTGGTTGACAAGTCCACATGTAAAGGTATACAGTATGTCATAGATGTCAAACTATTTGTGCTTAGTTACAATATATAATTATTATAAAATTATGTGTGCATTTTACTAGCAAGTCCATGTATTCATAATTGTTTGTCCATGTGAAAAAGGGTACGTATTATTAACAATGAATGCATGCAAGTTCCTTGTTAAAAATAAAATTACATTACAAACAAACATTGAAGTATCACTATGTCTTATATTTCATACTTTAACACACTGATTTTGTTGCATTGTGTGACTTCATACACAACGAAAATTAATAGTGTAAGTTAGACCACATTTATCTTCTTTTTGGAACTTCAACATATTGCACTCAACAGCATAATTTGTGTGTTACAAAATAGAATAAGTATTCCCTCAGGGTATGAAGTTAATTATTATAAGTGAATGTATGCAAACTATATGGTCAACAGGCTGGAAACAAAAGCCTGTTAAGCTGCTCATGAATAAAACAAAATTATATGCATTTGTAATTGCAATGTGCTCTTTTCAGATCTTGACAGTGTTAACCAAAAACACACTGAGAAACAGTCAAATCCAAAGCGAGCCAATGCTTCCAGTGAGGTGCAGGATCCTACAAAAGATGGAATGAATACCCTGTTTAATCGCTTAATGAAACGGTATCTAAACATGCGCACTAATGAATATGTAAGGAAATTGAAGAGGGAACTAAACAAGGAGAAAAAAAAGGAACACAGAAAGAATGTGCAAAAGAAATCAGAGAAAGCCAATAAGAGCAAGAACAAGGGTTTAGTTCATGAAATGTTACAAGATGATTTACCACTTAAAATATCCTCACATTTTAAACTCAAATCTGTTACTTGTAGGGGAGTGTATGAACTTGGTAATCTAACAAAACCAGAACTCCACTTCATATCACATTTATATGGCAAGAAATTCCGCCCAAGTGCAACTAAGAATGAAACTTCTAAAACACTTTCTGACACAATTTTACAGGCACCACATATGTGCAGACCAGACCTTTTAAAACAGTCCGAACTAGATAAAATTAAATCATTAAAGGACAGATGCAATCACTGCTGGAACATTCAGGATACATGTACAATCAGTGCACATACAAATACAGTACCACATGTACAGTCAAACACTACACAACCAGCAAAGCCTCAAAATGTACAACCAGTTGCACGAAAGCCACAAAGAAGAAAACAATTCCGTCCAACTCAACAACAATTGGCAATACTACAGGCAGATCATGACAATGGCAATTATAAAAATGTTGACTTACTGAAACAGAGAGCAAGTGAATTTTCTGTTAATGTTTGCCAAGTTAAATCTTGGCATGTACGATATAAACATAAAATTAAAAGAAATTAATTGACAATATGTAGTTGTTATGCAATGGTTTAAAGTGGGATACTGTGGAATATGCCAGACGTGTATCCTCCGTACACATGCAAACCTTTAGACGAGTGTGTATAGGAAGAAAATAAGTGACAAGCTAAGTGGCATTTCCATGGTATCCCATGAGACACCATTGCATAACTAATTTATCTCATGCCTTAAAAAATAAAACTAAATAATTTATCCCTGCATGGATAAAGAACTAAAACTGCCGAGTGTGTTGATGTTTTAAGCTCTCACAACATTGACCAACAACTTTGCCATCATTTCAAAAACGTATGCACACAGTTTTGGCACTGATAGTCTCTCCCAAGTAATGGCGGGAAAATTAGAATTTGCAACGGCTTTCCATGCCTCTGTTTGGTTGTATTTTTTAAGGCATGGAAATAAACATAAATACAAATGGATCACGACAAACAGTGATGTTTACTTAATACATTGTCATACATAGTTGCATGACATATAAATTGGTTAGTACTTAAAATATATATACATAAATATTATAAATTTCATTAAATTTAAGCAATTAAGACCTTATAGATATTACTTTCCCCTACAGTATTTAATAATTGCAGTATGTAAATGTTTATATATATATATATATCAAGTTTTAACATTTAAATACTGTAATAATTAAATACTGAAGGGGAAAGTAATATCTATAAGGTCTTAATTGCTTAAATTTAATGAAAGGCAAATTTGTACATTATTTTAAAATGTACCAATTTAAGTTTCCTGTGCTTGCCAAAAGCACCATAGTTAGTACTCACTTGATGTTTATAATTTCAAGATCTTCGTGTTACATTGCCATATGTAACAGCCATGTTATTCATATTGATTATCCCATTGATACCTTTGCCTTTAAATAAGAGTATATATAGATATAATTAATATTAACACCTTTGTGGTATATAACATAGCAATAATTACAAACTGCTTACATTTTGGAAGATAATTTATCATACGACGATGATAATTATTTTAGTGTATTCTACGTATGTCTTGAAATATTTGAATATTTCATATACAAGTTTAAGATAATGTAATAACAAACCCAATCACCTAAGGTGTTTCACCCTCTGTGCATCAGTGGGGGTTTCATTAAAGGTCAAGAACTTGACATTATCAATAATTACTACAGTATTTGTGACGACAGCTTTGCCTACAGGTCTGCTTTTACATCTCTGTGACTATTGATACTTAAATTTTTAAGGCCAGAGGTGCCAAAACTAAATGCCTTGCTGCTCCAAATCTTAATGAAAACCTGCAAATTTGTGCTATCTATAGTTGAGTTCATCTTAAAATACAGTATAGCCATATTCATTCTATAACCATATTCTACAAGCATTGCACTTTTACACTCTGCATGCTCTGTTGATGTCACCTAAAATACACCATGCTTATATATTTGAAAATTCCGGCAAGCTAAGGTGGTTTGTATTTGGTAACCAAAACATAAATTACAAGCTTACTGTTTCATATTTGTAGTATCACTTATAGTTATCACCCGCACCAGCAAATGAAACGTATTTTTAAAAAAACATCGCAGCGAAATGTTGCCTCATATTAATTCCCAGGTTCCTCACTCGGAACTGTCTCGCTTACAGTCCAATATGGCGGCTAAAATGGCCGAGGTGTAGATCTTTTGTTATCCTGGAAAGGCCAGGTCAGAGTTGTGGGAATATTTTGGTTTCTATTAAATGATGGAAGAGCCCAAAACAAAGGAAAACTTGGATATGACGAAAGTGATTTGTAGGTTCTGCAGAAAACAGTACGCCAACAAAGGTTTGTGGCTCGTGTGTTGTGATGATTTCGTGTCAGTGGTCTCACTTGAACTGCTGCAATATTTAATCTTGAACTTACAAGCATGCACAGTTTGAGCCCGACTAATGTTGAAATGTTCATTTAGTTGCAAAAGGATATTAACCTTTATTGGTAGTAGTTTGTGTTTGAAGCTCTCAGTGAGATGTTTTAGCTAGACAAATTATCCATTGCTCACTGTAATACACTTTTTAGAAGTGATGTAGCTTTTGTTAAACTTGAAATCAAAATGATTACTATAATAACATTAAAAACAGATTAAAAACTTAAGCTAGCACTTTGAATTCTATGTATAGTGGGTGAAAAATACATGGAAATACACTACTTTTTGCTGTAAATATGTTTGTTTAGAAAATTAACTTTCATAAATAAATAAGTTGCCCCCCTATTTTGAAGGAAAAAATACCCATTTTTGGAATTTCCTTGTATGTTGACACCCTTTCCCCTTACCAATTTTTATATATAGATAGAAATAATAAATATAATTGTTGAACAATTATATCATTTCAATGAATAGAGTAAATAGTGACAATACAGTAGTTTCAAGAATGTTTAAGTTTCAGCATTAAAGAGTTAGTTTGTCTATACTTCAAATTGGATTATTAATTAACATACCAGGACACCGCTTTTTTGGGTGTGGCTTAAACCTTGATTAAATTTTTTTTATATATATATTTGTGGAGTACCATTTTTTTTTCTGAGGTTAAGTTGTGAGGTCAAGGTCAACTTATATAGTTGTACACAGCAAATTATAGTAGCAAGTAGATAAAGGAGTACATACCATATTGCAGCTCAGTGGGGTTGTTGTTTTGCCCATTCTGGGCTCGCTGCCGCCCAAAGAACTGCTCCAGATTATCTTGGTTAGTTTGGTTTGTCTTTATTTCACATCCAGGAAACAGTTTAAACAATATCTCACAATACGTGTTGAAACCAAATACCATTGAACATAAATCAAATTTAGTTTTTGAAGAAATAAACATCTTCTCCTTTTCTTTAGCAGATGTCTACTGTTGTAAACAGAGAAGAGGCGTTAAAAGGCAGTGAATAATTAAAAGTTATGATCAGTTTAAAAATTTTGATCAGTTTAAAAATTATGATCCTAGGTCTTAAATGGAGTTGTGATTTACCTAATGTCTGACAGTACAGTAAATAAAAAGCACTTTTCAAAATAAGATCAGCACCTTGCATACAGTTTATTAAATAAATATAATACTTTTAAAAATGTACAAGCTAAATAAAGTATTCATTAAAACGCCAATAACAGACAAAATATTAAAATGGTATGAAAGTTTTTTTTTTTTAAAGTGAAAGTTAAAACAGACGTTTTCGACTCTTACAGTCATCTTCAGTTGACTTTAAGAGTCGAAAACGTTTTTTTTTTTAACTTTCAGTTTTTTAAAAAAAACTTTCATACCATTTTTAATATTATAAGCTAAATAAAATTTCATTATTTTACCTTTTGGTTCTTGACCCATATCTCCCACTCCAGAAACCAGTTCAATGCTGCTTGGTTTTCAACAAGGCGAGAGTCATCCATAGATCTAAGTAATAAAAACTATCGATAATAAAATTTCTGAAAATTTTATTCTAAATTAAGCTGATAGAGTCATGGTAGGGAACGAACATCTACTTAGACAAGTTGAAAAATGCATTTGACAAGTTGATGGCATATCTTTCTCATATGACTACATAATTTTATATTATCTAATAAGAATTTTAATACTATATACAAGTACATGACCTTTCAACTGTATTTTCCATTATGTACAATACTGTAAGTTGTACTGAAATGATATAAACTGCAGGCGATATTGTTGTGACTCTGTAAAATTGCAGGCACCAGCCAAACTTTCAAAAAAATCAGTTACAAGTACTAGATATTACAGTTATTTAATAATACCAGATAAAAAGATGAATTATATCATGAAAACTACAATTCTTGTTTTATATTTCATTATGAGAAAGAAGAAATTTTGTGGGAATTTTGGTTTTAAAGTTGGCCACTTAGTTAATATATATTTTTAATATTTTAAAAACATTACCAACATTTATTTAATAATTATATAATTGTAATATGACAAAAGTGAAATTTAAGTTTTTTCACTGTCCAATCTCAAAAATCTCTTGCCGCCAAAACTTCTTCTTTTGCATTATATTCTCTACCTCATCATTCTATATTACTTGCCTGTAGGGTGCTCGGCTTTTAAAGTTCTTCAACAAAGTCGATGTGGCTGAAAGAAGCTCAATAGTCTTGGAGAAAATATCATTGCTTGCTCCATTCTCAACTAAATGATCGCGGTAATTCTGTTGAATTGAAAGTTGTCCAGGACATAACATGTTGCAGCAATAAATTCTTTTTTATTATTGATACAAATTTTCATTGTAAAATCAATATGCACATTTAATCCTTAAGGTTGCATAACTTCTATTGTCGGTTAGTAAAACACAAACCTGTACAGAAAATATATACACATGCATCAGGCTGACCTAGCTAGCTTCTAACTTCAGTATAACAACAAAAATAATAATTTAAATCAACTTAAGTAAATTATCACACATTGGTAATCAGTAATGTAATAATGTATAGATATAAATATATGCACAAAGTTGCAAATTAAAACATAATGATATCATTCAGCTACACAACTAGGTTGTGTTGCAACATATTATCTAAACTTTGTTTGCCTTTTCATCTTCAATCACACAGCTTCATAGAACAAAGAACAAGGAAACCATGTAACTAAATGTACTGTATGTATGTGTGACTGAATTTAATAATAACCATGGAAGGCACGGGGCTATCTCAGTGAAAAACAAATAAATAAAATTATAAATATATTTGCATTTCAAAATTTTGGAAAATTATAAATATAAAATGTGAATATAAATGTTGTAATTGTTAAAACGTTTATACACACAAAATCAATTGAGATCTGAATACATGATAAAACTTTCAAAAGCACTGGATAAATAAAATTATCATGGCATCACCCTGGATTTTATTGAAAAACTGCACACTTGGATAGCTTGTCAAGGGAAAAGTTTTACCTGAATAACTTCAATCATTCGAGAACCAAGTACGTCATCAGCCAAATGATTTCTCATTCTACTTGCAGAGTTGAGATTGAAATGCTCATCTGTTAGCTTCTGAAAAGTCATGACTGAGTTTTTGCAGTCACTGTCATAGGAATCAACCCAGTGACTCCACAGAATTTCCTGACTCTCATAAACAAAATGGCGTGCACTTTTGCCTGTTGTGGACTTCTCTAAATTGTTCCTTATTTTCTTAAAGTTGTGCTGCAGTGACAAGGTAACTTGATTTGGTTAATATTTTGAACAGTTTCAAAACAAATACTGCATGTCAGTCTATATATTATGAAATTGTACATAACTGTATATAGATGTGCAATATATTTGAAAATTGAATAAATTAAATATTATATACTTGACAATAACCAAAATGTGCCCGTTATTAAATTTGTTTTGTATATCTCCCTCTTTTTGAATCAAGTAAAAACAGGTTGAAACTTGGGACAGACTGCTGTTTGTATTTTAGTGTGTGTCAGATGGGGGCCCCGGCTGACTATGCATGAGTGAGGAAGTCTATAAGTCAATAGATCAAGCTAGATGGGGTGAGTAATTGGTTGTCAGATATAAATAGGAAGGGTGACTTAAATAGTGGTTTTAGCCATGTGTAAAATTTCCAAAATAATTATAGTAAAGGAAACAATTACCAAAAAACATGTCTTTAACACTAAGCACATTTCAGCATATGTCTTGACGTACCCAATTGTGGAAGTGTTAAATTAAACAAGTCATTGCAGGGAGGGTAATTAGGACCACAATGGTGATGGTGTTATATTCAAAGCTGTCCGTTAGTTATGGACATAATTTAACTGAAAAAAAGTATTTTTCACTTACTGATGAGTCCATCATAAAGGTATGATGATGTCCGCTATATGGGTTTGTTGTTGTGAAATGTGAGGTAATGGCATCGATCTCGTCTTCAAAATGCATTGCAATAAATGCACGATTAGCCTGGGCACCATCACATACTGCCATATGCACGTAAAACTCAAACTGCTGTAATGAGCAAACTAGGTCCCAGTAAAGATGGAACAGAGTCACCGGGTCTACCTGGTGTGTTGGATAGTATGTGACAGGAAACTCAAAACCTTCAATGCTCACAAAGGTGAACTGTAAAATGTGGGATGCAAGTTCCACTTCTGTTTTTCCTGAAAGAAATTAAGGATATTTAAAGTTTATTAATAAATGTTAAACAACTATACTGAAATGGTTAATTGTTACATATAATCAAAAACCTACTGTTGGTAAAAAGTCATTAAAAATCCTTAAAAAGAGTAAAAATTTTCAACAATTCATTGTATAGCTTAGTTTTATCATACTTTAACACAGTTCAATCTATAGGTCATTTAATTTGCTGCTAGAGGTCACATGGTACAAAGTTTTAATAACCAGAGGGCAAGTACATAAATGTCACATGCTCCAAAACAAAGCACAGTACAGAGTTTTCAATAACAGGCGGCAGCCGGCGAATTTCGCCACCTATTTGAAATAAACTCGCCACCTTTTTTGGCGGCTAAACTACTGAGACTACTCAAATATAATGAGAAATGTCAGCCGTCTATTCCTAAACTTTCACCGTTTACTTTAAAACTTATTGAAAACCCTGACAGTAAGGAATAGAAATGTGACACATTTAATGAAAACAAAGTACAATTTCAAAACTAGAATAAAATGGTTTTCCTTTGTTTTTCAGTTCGCATATGGAATCTGTAACATTCTGTTGCTATCTGCTCTAACATACTCTATACGTGTACAGTATACTGTAGTATAGAACAGCTGTAATTTCAGTGAAAAATTTCTTATTTTTTTAGACAGAGTTTGAGATCATAATAATAGCATGTACGTACTGTACAGTAATAAATTACTATAAAATAATGTAATCTACACCAGTAGGGTAATTACTAATATCAATGAATTTGTTGAACATATTGGTATCATTAAAGTAAGTAATCCTAATCATAAATTATATTTACCTGTTTCTATGTGCTGTATTTTCTCGTGCAGATCACCCATACATACAATACCACTCAATTCAAATGTATCCCCAGTTTTTCTCAGCTGTAAATCACCCTTTTGAACCAGTGCAAAATATATTTAATAAGTACATTCAAATATAAAAAAATTACAAAAGGTAAATATATGTATATGCAGTGCTTTATGTATTATAATTTAGCCTTGAGCAAAAAACATTGATCACTAAAGGCTTAGATGAACTCAACTAATCAATAAGATGCTTATGTCCATTGTTTTACTGTTTTTTTTTTAAATACATATAAAAAAAAGATGAAGTTGGAACTGCAACTTTACATTACTACATATGAAAATACATAATACAAAATACTGTACAGTCTTTGAGGAATGATCTGTTGACTGTTGTAGTATGTAGGCTATTGATGCCCAATACAAACTCAGGTATACATTTCAAAGGATAATTAAAGACTCATGCAACTTAATAGTTTGGAAATTAATATATAAAAAAAAAACCCACAGATCTTAAAATTAACCAATACCCACCTAACACTGCAGTTTACCTTATTGCATTTGAGCCTTAAGATTTAGTTATAAATACATTATAATTAATTCAGTGGTTGTCTGAACTGGCTCTGTTACCTGTATAGCCATTTCATCAAACATTACATAGCCATGATGCCCTGCTTCTGTTAGTTTTTTTTTATTTGCCTCTTGACACATCCACTCCAGATTGGCCTTATGAATCCCTGGCTTCTGATTCACTTTGTTCTTTATCATACGTAGATATCTGCCAGAAGGAAGCTTCAAAACACCACTACTTCTGAAATCTTCATAGCCTTGTTTGGTTCTTTGCCAGAGGCACAGGCAAACTTTTAAAAACCTGAATTGATATGTGTACATTATTAGTTGCATGAACTATTACTCATTTTAAAAATTAAAATCAACATATTCTTGATGAGAAATAATGTATGTAGCTTAAATTTCTGTTTGCACAATTTTTGACCAATGAAATGTATGATCTTTTACCTGCCCTCATCAATAAAGTTGCATATTAATTTAAATCATTTCAGGGTCATTTCAGGTGTAGGGGTATATAATTGGGGTTCAGACATTCGTACATTCAGAGTAATTTAAGCTGGTGCTTAGTTACATGCAGTTAAGTAATATAAAAGTTAAAATTACCTTGGGTGCCATTTAGTTTTCCCTGATTCCAAAACCTCTCTCTGCATCTTCCAGATAAGTGCATCATCACTGTCTTTTTCATCGAATGTTAATTCCTCTCCTTCTTGTCCTGTACCTTTGTTTAGTATGGTAAACATCTTTTTCAGGTCAGTATTATCATCTTCTGACAATTTTATCATATTTTTTTCTTCTTTCAGCTTTCTTTCAACATACTTATTTTTTCTCTCAGCTTTTATTCTTCTTCTTCTTTCTTCCTGATACCTTAATTGTTTTTGCTCCTCTGTAAGGTAGCGCCAATTAATGTTGCTCGAGCTGCTGGCACCAATCGCAGATGTTTTCTTTGCTTCCCTTTCAGATGCTTTATCTTGTTTAATGCGGTGGACCTTCATTCTTACAGCATTTCTTAATTTCCAACAAGATTTACATAGTTTGGATTTTGACTGCGGAGGAACAACACCAAAGCATTGAGTTGATCTAAACACATTGGTCTCATCACAGCACCTGATGACAACATTACTCGTAGTAGATGGGTTGTAGTCTGGGTTGGTGAACCCTTCACAGAATGTTACTGTGGCAGTTTTTGCTGGCAACTTGTGTAGTTCATCAATGCTACTTAGTGTTTTTTTACTTGTTTGCAAAGGGTTTTTCAAAACAGCATTTTCTTTCTCGCATATGATACCCAAGTTGACATAAAATGCTGTGTAAGAGATAGAAAAAAATTGCGTAAGCTATTGTATATATAGTATTGTTTACTGTTTTCAAAAGTACCAAACACTAGTTTTGTAAAAGAGATTAAAGATTCAGAACTGAAATGATTAAAAGCACCAGAAAAAAGGGCATATCTTGCTATCAATGTGGTACCAAAAAATAACACGCTTACATAATGTCATAACATATTAACTAATTGTCTCATTATAGATGGAAGATGAAAATATTTTTCTTATCCCTTCCCCTTCCTTCTCCTAAAATTAAGAATTACTTTATAATTGCCTTTAATGAGAAAACCGCCATTAACATGGGAAGATTTTACCTAGAATAGCAATAATTGGTTTAATTATAATTAATAATAACATTTTTTGCAAACCCAAAACCTTTTCTCCTACACCTATTTGTATTCACACAACCCTCGAAAACAAATCGTCTTTTAATGCCAAATTTTAATGACCATCAAAAGCCTACCTTATTATAGGAAATTAAAAATGCACTTTATAAGTTTATTAACGCGATTTTCGAAAATTTGCGTTAATTAGATATATCTTAATAAATTTTGATTTAGCTTTTATGTATGTTATTTAACAACATTATTAATTTAAAACAACTTAATTTCATTAATTAGAAAAAACTAAATCTCACAACTCCTCTATAAGATCCTTAGAGTCCCTAGTGGACAAGATACCTTCGCTGGCTAAAATCAAGTTCAAAATGTCTTTTTACTGAAAATATAGAGTAATCTTTTTACTGGTTCTGATATTCTTCTGTCTCTTTAAGTTGTTACCACAATTGAGCAACCCTAAATTAAAGCTAACTCTCTTGAAATGAGACTTTAATATGTATGTTGAGATTTGTACTTAGTGCAGAAATGTAAATCGCGAGTTTGCAGGCCACTTTAAAAAAAAATTTCCCGGTTTATTATCAGCGCGCGCTCTGATTTTTGACAGCGCATTGACGTTTTTTTTTTTTTAATTTTTTACCAAAAAAATATATGACCAAAAAATCGAGAAGTATTTTCCGTGTTGCATAACAATTAATAGGGTGACGGCATTCGGCCGGCAGCATATTACGACACTTGATTCCTTTTCTATGCATTTGTGTCACAGTCGTTTAGCCATTCAAACTTCACCCTAGCTAGAACTGTCACTTTTTCCAACTTAGTAATGGTGGTGCAGATTTATTCCCTAACTCCAGCAGTCCGCAAAAACATTAACCCAAAAAAAAACGCTCCCTCCCTCACTGAATTTTTAGAAAATTTTGTTAATAAACCGGGATTTTTTTTTTTTTTTTGAAGTGGCCGTATCGTAAAAATTCGCGTTAATTTAATGCATGTAAAACTAATTTTTGAAAAATTCGCGTTAATAAGGGAATAACATGAAATTTTGAGGGAATATTGTTTATTTGCGCCCGCGTTGTGTCATTTGCGGCCCGAGCGCGAGTGCGAAGCGCTCGGGC
>JAOBAY020118724.1:0-16431 GCA_025331085.2 Zoanthus sociatus | reverse complement strand
TTAGCCACGACGGCTTTGCCGAGGCCAGGGCAGAGGCCAACAAAACCAATAAATAAAAATGAAAATGAAGTTGAAGATAATGTGGAGCTAATTCCCCGTTACATGTATCTTAAAAGCTAAGGAAATCTTAAAGAGATAAAGTAGAAAAATCAATAACTGGAAACTAAAAGCCGAGATAGAACTTGATAGGAATTATATGATGCTACAATACTTTTTTCATATATTATAGAACTATGTGCACGGACGCGTATCAAAGAAATATGGTATTTTTTGTTAGATTATTAGTGTTCTCTTAAGATTTCTGAGGACTAGTTGTCCCCCCACTGAAAAAATCTTAGCTACGGCCATGTGTTAAAAAAAGTTTTTCATCTCACAGATCTCAGAATTTTATTTTTAGGGCGATACTTGACACTTTTAATTTGCAACCTTCTCATGAACAGGAAGAGAAACTTGTCAAATTATGTCAATTGTGGGTTGGTATAATCAAGTAGAAAAACTGTCATACACAATAAGAATGCCTATTTACCAATGCCCAATATTTTACACACAAACTGTCCTAGAAAATTAAATAAACAACCAAACAAATAAACGAATGAATAAATAAATATATAAACAGATAAATAAATAAATAAACTATTTTACCAAATTAGTCGCTGAGTAAACTCTTTCTCTAATTTTCATAAGCTTTCATTATGATTCAATTAAGAAAAAAATTATATGTGTACAAGAATTATGACTTTCTTTAACAGCATGGCTTTTGAAAGAAGATAATTGATCGAAATGGTGCTTTTTTTTCAAGGAAGATCAACAAAGAATCTATTTAGTGGTTTTGAAAAATGAATTAAACTGATTCTTATACAAATGGAGCCGAAACCAATTGAAGAATTGTACACAATTTAGGTATTCTGCTGATGAACAGTAACTGTTTTAATATTTTTTTCCAGCAGCATTCTGTTACGTCTGTTCAGATATCCATTCGTTGTATTTGGGTGGTCGTATCACACTATATATCAACAGTGGGCTATCCAAGATTAAATCCGGCCAACAAACTGTCGGAAAACTGATAGAAAAAGAGGCGGCATATATCGACCACTTTCCGGTCTACACATTTTTAATCTGATGGAAAACACCGCTAAAATTTTGTCGGTGGGTGTTTCTCTTGTCTAGCAATTTTTTAGGACTTTAAGGCATGGTACTGGACATTTATAGTACTGTTCGCAGTGTTTGAGATTCCAGTAGTATTTTAACTTGTTGCTTGTGTGTGATAACAAGTGAAAAGTCAACCACAAACTTGTAATCAAACAAAAAATAAAAAACGAAACAGACAATTGCTTGTTAAAATAGAGTCAAAAGAGCATTTGCAAAAGATGGATTGGATCGGATAGATAATTTTATCAAAATAACCGTTATTTGAAACCACAGTCACCGAGTCATTATACTATGTTTAATTACTACAGGAAAAAACTTCTCTTGGTTACTTACTGAATTAATTTATGACGAAAGTGAATCTACTGACTGGTTCTTGCTTTGCCAACTTTGCCAACCGATCAAGAACAAGAATCCTGGTTGACTCTTCTGCTCGGCATTTTAAGCCATCAGTAGCGCAGTGTAATCGGTAAATCAAAAGTTCAAAAATAGTCAAATGCCGAAACGCTTATAATGTGACTTTTTCATAAACATAATCAAAGTATATCATAGACTAAAAAATATTGCCTTTTAGGGGGCTTTTAGTGTTAATAGAATAAATTCATAAGACAAAATTGAAGGGGAATGGTAGAGGTTGAAAAAGAAGAGTTTCTAGACTAACAATGTGAGGACGAGGAGGCAGGGTTAGTACAGAATTTTGAAGTTTTGAACTTTATGTGGTCACTTTGATTAAGGTACAAATTCAAAAGACTTCGTGCTCATTTTTAACAGGAAGGTATCTAATGGACACCTCAATTCTCCAATCATCATGAAGAAGATTAGAAAATTTAATCAGTTTTATATGGAAGACCTCCCTTAGATCGTAGCAAAATATTAATCAGCTAGGGTGCTGTAAATAACAAAAACATTTCCCATACATCATCCTGACTTTTCTTTCCTGCTGAGAGACACATAAAGCTTTTTTTAGATTCATTATTACTAAAACCCCTCGCGGATAATTAATGCATGAAAGTTTTCACAGTGTTTCTATTGATTAAAGAAGATTTGATCATTTGCATTTTAATATAAAGTGGCTACATGCAGTCCTACTTTTAAAATAGCCCTTATTAGAGAGCAAAGCACTGCATTTAACACTCAACATTTAAACTGTTTTTCTAAGAATCAACTTTATTAGAACAGCAGGTACAAAATCCACAGAAAATTAAGCAATTTTGAGCCATTCAGTCCAAGCGCAGATTTGCTTGCTGCACTTTTAAAATATTTTTGCACTCATTTTGGCTGCAATTTCTGACACTTTCTGTTGTCTTTTTTTCTGTATCCTAATTATTCATATCAGCTTTTGGTGTTAAAAGTGTTTACATCAGCTCTGTATGTATAAAATGTCCTTATCCTTTTTTTATTTGTAATGGCAAAAAAAAAAAAAAAAACAAAAAACTACCCATTCAATTACTAAATTTTTCCATGGTGTAAGGTTTTGAAAAATCACTTCCGGATTCACATTGACCGACCGATGGGAGGCTGGTGAGTAAGATATTATTTTCTAGTCCGTGACGTCAAAAGTAGAATTTAGTAGTGAAAACCGATCCTGTGCTTAATATAAATCTGTTCTATTTTCTTGTAAAATTTGGTAGCGAGGCGTGTTAGAGCCACATAAATTGAACAGATAGATAGAAACAGGACCGGAGTCTCACCACTAAATTCTGCTTTTGACGTCATCGTCCAGAAAATGATATGGTAGTTACCAGCCTCCCATTGCTGGTCAAGGTGAATCCGGAAGTGATTTTTCCAAACCCCAGACACATTCGAGAGTTTTCACAAATTTTGCCGCAGTTTTTTTACCAGGCCATGAAGGCACGGATAACATTTTATCTTTTCTTTCTTAACAAGGAGAAAGATAATATTTGAAGCGTGTGTGAACACTTTAATTTCTTTTATGAAACTGTAAATTCTCTCAACTTGGAGACAACAAACCATGTTGCTTACGTAATTTCCGTGCTTCACCAATTTATCAAAACGCATGAACTATCCAAATTATTTTATAATTTTATTTTGTTTATCTAAATTTGTCTCCTGTATTGAAAACCAACCAGCTGCTGTAGCCATGGCCAGTCATTGATAGATTTTAGAAAATCTAACACGATCATTAACTTCCTTACAATTGAGTTATGACTTATGTCGCTTTCGATCCTTAGCATAACAAAGGTCACATGAAAAATGTTCACGTGACGATGATGAATTTTTAAAAGAAGAATTAATTTATAGTAGGGTCCTGTTATTAAAACAAATAAAAAGCTGTTACTAAAATAGACTTTTAAACCTGATGAAGACTGGTAACGGCCAGTTAAAACATTTCACGCATAGCTCAATCTTTATTACCACGTTGTATTAATGTCAGTCATTGCAAGTGTGTTTGAGAAAAAGGTTGTCAAGAGTATTGACTGTAAATTGGGTTAGAGACTGATCTGAATGGTTTGTTTATAAATACAACCACGTGCTGGCAATAAAATGGACGAGAAATGTGAATAGCGAACGGAATGCCGATCTGAGTTCACTCACTGCGGGGCGCAAATTGCAATACATAACTAAGGGAATTTACAAGAGTTTGATAAAACTTTCAATTGTGTACATACGTAATTCTAAAATAGCGTAAGTTCAAATTGAATATAATAAAAATCACAAATAGCTATACATGAAGAAATTAAAAGTTAGAATTTTTAAAAATGTTTTTTAGGAGCAAGTGGCGAACGATTCAAATTAAGAAATTTGTCAAAAACAAAAACTTAAACCGTAAAAGAAATTTAACAAATTACCTTCTCCTATAATTCAATATTTTAATGAAGGGTTAGAAGAACTCAACCAATGTTTGAAGTGTTTTCAAGTCGTTCCTCAATTACTAAATATCGCCATCAAAACAAGATTAGGAATCTGCATATTTTCGCTTCCAAGTGTTCGCTACCATGAAACAACAGAAAAGCCAAACGTCGCTAAGTGCTGTCTGCACAAAAAACCCAAACTTCAAGCTTGTTTTAAAGGCAAGAATATTTCATGACTCGCATTAAAATAAAAAAAGATCATTTCAATTCATATATTCAGGGGTTTGAATTTATTGAAGACTCGGCCATTTATAAGCCATGTGTTAAACTATAAAAACAAATGTTAAGCAAATTAGTGACCGGTCGTGGTGGTATCGAGACGTTGAAATTGTCCTGAATTGCGCACGCAATTTTTTTTCAGTGAACGAAGTTTGCTTGTTAAATATATAAAAAAAAGAACCAGTGCAATTTTCTTATCGCTCAATTATATGATTAACCAGCTTTTTAAACTTTTTTATTGACTGTATAATTCTCCTTAGGCATTCAAATTCACTCGTCAAATATTGTTCAGGTCCACAAGCTTTAGTTTCGGTTCTCCCCTTCAATATTTTTCCCAAAGAAGAAAGGTGAAAAAAAAATTCATTTTCTTAAGAACTCTTTGAAAGAAATTAGAGTGATTGAAAAATATACCATCCTTTAATAAACAGTAAAGTGCTAAGAGTAGAAACTAATACCCGTGGCTGCATGAGACAGTGAGGAGAGTTTTGTTTTCGAAGACTCAAAATCAAATCATAAGATTACTGCTTTTCGGCTAATTAAATGTTCGCCTATAGTGCTGGTCACTAATTTAAGAGTTTTTTCCACTACGTGTAAATCAAACGCCGGCAATCCACGTTAGCATATTAGAGGCAGACTGGAGGTAATCATAAAACGCAAATTTCCTGTCCTGTTTTATAAATGTAGGGAATTCATTTGATGATGAAACCGCTTTACAAAATATTTAAAAACATTCAGACTTAATTTAAAAATCAGCTTTTTTATATCAGGAGAAACAAGTGTATTAAATCTAATGTGCAAACTACAAAACTTAAAGGCAATATAACTAAATTTAATTCTGAGTTGTACTTTTAACCCGTTCTTACCTTTCCTGTTCTCAATGTATAGAACTCAGGAAAACCCATTGATATATATTCACAACTTTCTTATACAACGGAAGTGATCGAAGTTTATTTGGCAGTGCTCTAAAATTTAACTTAGGAGAGAAAATTAAAACAGGATTTGTAATAGTAATAATTTTTTAAAAAATGTTACAACGTTAACATCAATATAGTAGTCTAAAATTTGGCAGGATTGAGCGACGGGAAAAAACCTGGTAGATAAAACATGGCTTCTGAAATAATTTTGGGGAAAAGTTACAATCTTTAAAAACAAAAACTGATGTTTAAGACATCATTTCCTTGCTGTTAAAAAACTGAAACTAAATGAGACAAGCTTGAGAGTATTTTTTAGATATTTACCTTCCATCTTCACATGTTTAAGCTAGGGGATTGAAGTCAGGTTGGTGTAGTGGTCTTCAGCGCCTCTCATTTCAGTATGACCCCGTAGCGACTACTGGGTCCTCACCGAATGGGCAGTTTTCCACCCTCTGCAAATTTAACTCTCACGCCAAGATCTTTCTCATCAAGCGATTAAATTTAGCCTCTGGCTTGGGAGAATAAGCAACCACTTCCTTCGCAATTGACTGTTTTAAAGGTTTTTAAAATAGTATATTTACATTGATATCGTCAACCTCGACCTCCACGTTGTCCCAGTCATAGCAAGTAGTATATGTATGCCTAGTGCTACATTACATATGATATGGTTGTGAGTTTCTAGATTGAATGAAAGAAGAGAAAGAATCGAACCCCACATCTTCGGTTTACTAGTCCGACGTGTTAACCACTACACTACAAGGACTAACCACGCTGGCCACGCAGCCAGTTAATGTAATGTATAAGGTAACTGCAGGGATCCCAGGGCATAGATTGGCTGCGTTTAATACTCTTGCTATAATCAGTTGGAAATTTTCCATTTGGTCTTCAAATTCTATACCGTTGATGTTAATGTTGACGTTGTTCTTAATTTTATGTTTTGCCAGATCATATACTTTTTATTTGAGTTATTTCTTTTTCGGCATGGCCTTGTTGTAGTTCTTTTTTAGTTTTTTAGCTTGCTCTAGTCTTGTCACTTTTGTTTTTGTGTTTAGATTGTTGTTCAACTTTTGCTTTCTTTGAACGTGCTTAATTTTTCTTAATGGAATAATTCATGTTATATTTTAGCCCGTCTTTCTTGTTTAATCCTGATTCCTTCATTTGTATATGTTCATTTGGTCTCACGTAATCTACTATCTAGTTCAATCGCTCGCAACCTGCATGAATTTTTAAATCGATGCTTTATATTTGATTTGTATCCTTATTGTTCTACACCTAGTTAAGTATTCTTAAATAAAATATGTGTCCAGTAAGCCTAGTTGATAAAATTGTAATCCACTACCATAAGTATCGGTGAAACCCGTGGTCTCGTCTTCACGCCATGAAAGGGCTGCTTGATAAGGACACACTATATGTATTGTGCTAGCTATCACGGTATCGTGATATAGGATCATCAGAGCTAGGCAAATTCGGGAACATGCAACTGATATGTAGTAAACCAGTTCCTATTTTTAAGCTATCAAACCTTTGAAAAAGGGAATTAACTTCAGTTTGAAAAGGAATTCCTTCCGTTAACAAAACTGACGATTATATATAATTACATCAGTGTCGTTTATGCACCTTCGTCATCAAACGCCAATTTTAAAATGAAATAATTAAACAATAACATTCAATTACAATTATAAGAGCGATTGAAATGTAGTTATGGATAACATGCACTTGTTTAAGCTTTGAAATAACAAAATTCCATAGCATTATGTTTGCAGCTTTTATTTTCAAACAAACTACATTTTAAAGAAATAAACTAGGTCATGCACGACTTTTTTTAAA
Organism: Zoanthus sociatus; assembly: GCA_025331085.2. Classification (NCBI taxonomy): domain Eukaryota; kingdom Metazoa; phylum Cnidaria; class Anthozoa; order Zoantharia; family Zoanthidae; genus Zoanthus; species Zoanthus sociatus. The sequence goes on along the minus strand of JAOBAY020118724.1, from coordinate 9,452 downwards.
TCAGTTTTTTTAAGGCGTTATTACTTCCAAAATATCTTGTTAAATAGTCCGTTATTGCATGGTTCAAGAAAACAGGCTCATTGAAAATCCTAAGGAAAGGCACAAACAACATTTGAATGAAGCATTTAAGATTTTTTTACAAACTGGGGCATTTCACCTCTGACTCGGCGTACAGTCGAGACTGCTTCTATGATTACAAATGTTGCCGACGTCTACGCTATACTTTTACATTCCTTACGTACAATTTCTTTTAAGAAAAATGCTCTCGTGTTCTTATTTTTTAGCCTACATACTAGTTTTTTCAAACGGTGTATCAGGATGTACACAAAAATATTAATGTTTCTGGTTAAGTTGTTAATTCATCTTCAAAGTCAAGGCAAAGGTTGTGGTGCGGCCGCAAGTATTATTAGCCGAGGTCTTCCACGCAATGCCGACAACTTCGGTTTGAAGGCAGCTTTCGAGTCCGCGTGTAAATTATAGTTCTTTTCTTGGTACCAAATCATTTTTGTATTATCCTTTATAAATTATTTGTTAGCCTTATTGATGCCACAAAAGCAACAAAAATACTGGGAATCTCTTAATTTGATTGTGCCTTTCCGTGGCGTTAAAAATATAGATATGGGAATCGACACTCGCGATCGGCGAGTCATCTGAATATAGTTCAAAGTGAAAAAAACGCCTTGCTAAGATAACTGAATCAATGTAGTTTACCAGGCTTTAAAATGTTTTATGGTATTACCATAATAATTTTTCAGATGACTTTTTTTTGCTGTTTTCTAACAGAAATCAAATTGATCTTGAATTAAAATCAATCGGATCGACTTGACAGAATTAAATGGTTTGTTAACTTTACCAGTAACTAGTTCTTGTATAGCCACTTGAAGCCGGCATCCATTGGTCTCGTGATCTCAAAGTGCGTACTAAGAAAGAAGGTCTTGAAAAACTGCTTTGATTGTAGTAGAAACAACTTCATAATATAAATTTGGCAATAATAATACAACGATTTTGTAAGCAAACTAAATATGTGTACATTTTTTTAATTAGTTTAGTTTTCTGAATGCAGGGATTAAAAAAATGGAAATCGTAACATTTTTATTAGCTAAACTGATTAGAGTTCTTATTACACAATTTACAAACACCGCATATTCTTCGTTAAGGAACCTTTAAAGATTTGTCGAGTTTGATAACTCTTAAATTTGCACGCCGAAAGTTTTTTAAAAACTTAAAAAATTTCCTTTCGGTGATCGGAAAATAGTGTCAAGAACAACGTTCAGTTGCGCAGCTCAGCAATTTTCAACAACAACAATTTAAGAATGTAAATCATAACTCAAATGCACAAATCGTTTTTTTTCAGATAGTTGTACTATTTTGTCATTTGAAAACAAAATATTTTTGTTTTAATACAACATTTTGCCGTGTACGAAAGCTCAACGTATGAATAGATTTCGATTCGGTTTGAAAGCAAAGACGAGATGAAAGGTTCCGTCCCTTAATTTCTTGTCGCTCGTTGGCCTCCTCAAGACTCAACTGTCTTGTGGAAAAGCAGCTTTATCGCAATCTTGCAAAGGAGCATTCTTTTCTAGCCGTTTTCCTTTCACTCTCTTCCATTTCATTCTCCTGTTTTGGAACCAAACTTTGACTTGGCGTTCAGTCAAATCCAAACTGACGGCAATTTCGTAACGACGTAATCTTGTAAGATAATTGTTTCTGTTGAACTCGTTTTCTAGTTCCTGTAATTGATGCTTTGTGAAAGCTGTTCTTCCTTTTCGTTTTTTTCCTGTCGGTTTGTCCACTTTCTTTTCTGTGTATGTCAAAGAAATGCTGTCAGTATATAATGAACGTAGTACCACGCAGTTGAACAGCCAAAATACACTTATACAGCTTTGGGTTTTGAGATTTAACCGTTGTAAGATTAGTAAAACCACAAAAGTCAACGAGAACGAGTGACATTTTTATGCTTTTTATTACAAATAATGAAATTCGTTCATCTCAAATAGCTTTTCTTCTTTGTGTGCTCAGCAAACATTTAAATAGCTAATTCATAATTCTTTGAGATTGAATGAAAAAAACATGAAAGAACGGCGATGTCACACTGACTATAGTCATTGACTACACTTGTTTTTCAAAGAAATGTCAGTCAGAATACTACTATCAAGTATTTCGGAAGCAACCAAACAGCAAGTAGTTTGTTTATTTTGAAACTACAACTGATTTTATACAAAATCTTTCACTTCAAGACGTGCAGTCAAAGAGAGTACATTTTATATACATTGGTTAATTTTAAAGCTTTTAAAGGCAAAGTAGCATGAAGAAAGCAAAGTCCTATTATTAATATTGTTTCTTATTTTGCGTGTTTTTCTGTGAAACGTTTATGTATGTAATGATCAGTTTGTAGCTAAAAGTACTTTTAACAGACTGAGTATTGCAACGAGCCAATAAACTCGCCACACCCAGAACGAATACATTTTGTAATGGCGGAAAACTGTTATACAAGTTGAACTTTTCATAATAGTTCAAGTCAAAGAAAACTATAATGTCAAGACGTAGAATTCTTAAAACTGCTCAACAATGAATTAAAAGAAAATAATTTTTAGTTAGATATTATTTTTGTTTGAAAATGTTCTTTTCTCCAAGACTGAACTATTCAATTACTAACCAGCAATGTTACCGTGTAAATGAATGAATGATGAATGTACAACTAAATTTACTTCAATAAAAAGAAATCTCATTAAAAGTGCCCAAATTTCTCTTCTAAAGGATTCGTTTTTGTTTTGTATCCCAAAAACAGTTGCAGTTAATGAAAAACTGCAGGTTTTTGAATGGCGATTAAAACGTTTAAGGATGAAAATATTTTTAAAAGACTTGAACCCTTATCGCTACATATCTAAAGCTTTTGTGGCCTGCTTTAAATATTTACATACAGAACTATTATCTGGTAGTTTTAAGTTTAAAGTTTTCACTAACCACAATTTTTACTAGAAGTGCACTTTTTTGTAATAATTAAATGATTAAAATGCAAAACCCTTGCTTTTGCGTTAATTTGTTCATAGTTGTATATAGATCAGTAGGAGTTAATTTCTACAGTGGTCAAGTTGCAACTAAAAACTATTTAATGCAAAGCCAAAGATCATTATGTCTTATTTTCTTATATTCAGTATATTTAAAAGCAATGGAGGAAGTCTCTAGATATTTGTGGGTAACACGTAACTGAGAAAAGCGAGATAAGCTTTTGACTTAGTTGAGAAAACAAACAATTCGGTGTTCTTGGTTTTAGAAATGTTTCTAAAAACAAGGTTAACTTCAAAAGTATTCCCTTTTTTACAGTTTTATTAACAGAGAAGGCCTTAACTTGTGAGACAAAATTATTGCAACAAAAATGTTTTGAAAACATTAAAAAATCGTACCTGAGAAAAGTATAAAACCGGAGTAACTCATTTGCCAGTCTTTTGTCCACATCACCAAGCCAATAAAAGTTATAACGTAAATTGTCCTTCTTCGTGACCATAGGGTTAAACCACAAGTGGATATTTGGTTGTAACATGTTCTTGTAAGATTAAAATGTCGTTTTTCTCAAACAAGAGATTAATAGCTTGAGCATAAGTTCAGATACGTTCAAGTTTTTCTACTGTACTCGAATGATGTAGTCTTAGAGATGAGTTCCAAGGTTCATTCTATGTTTTAAAGTAACTGTGATGCTTTGTCAAGAATTTTATTCGGCTGAATTGTAATTCTTAAAACTAATGATAAAACAAAATAGTAAAGCCATGCAAGTTAGTTTTCTTGCATCCAGCTTACCACAACATTCGTTGAAAGACATAAAGTCCCAACACTCCTGTCAGACCAGCATTTTGAGCAAAGAGAGCAAGCTGTGTGATATTAATTGATTCTTTTCTATTATCTTAATAGAAAGTACAATTCAAAACGCCCAGTTGAAGCAATTCTTAAGATGTTCATTGTGTGCATAATATTCCAGCTTTGCAATATGTTGTAAGAATTATAAAGTTGATATGTGAAGGAGGAAACACAACTATGCAGTTTTTATTGTTGAAAAGTCTGAGCTTTCCAGCGGAACTTTCCCCAGTGTAAAAACGTGCTGTCAAACTTTAACAAGTTTCAGAATTGTTCTAACTTTCTTATAAAAATAACTCTAAAGTTGCCTTATGAACTATTCAGAATTTAATTTTCAATTTTCTCAAAGAAGCAAGCCTTTGACATCTATTGTATTCTAAGCGTTGGTTAGTCAAAACCAAGTAAAAGACGTGAGACAAGCGGAAATATTCTTTACAAAAAAGATTATGATCTCTGATAACGGAAAATATTATTTCTTTGCAGGGAATTTATTCGAATCTTGTTCATTCTAGATGATAACATAGCAAACAGTTCTGAATATCTACAATGTCAGTTTTCCCAGAGACCTGCAAGACAGATTGCGCTAACTACTCGTCGTAATGATCAAGCAGCCACTAACTCTAAATTTTGTGATGATATCTGATTGTTATTTGGCTGTGCAATAATTTATTGCTAACACAACAATTGTAGCATCTCTTAGTATTGTTTACGTGATTTTGTATGAGAAAATAATGAAGATGCTATCGTGGTAAACATGTACTTTTCAAACTTTTCAAAATGGCAATAAATCTATCGAGAAACTTCTGATTTTACCAGGGTACCGTTTGCTAAAAACCGTCCCTGTCACAAAACTGGACAATATAAAACCTACATTATTAAAAAAAGATTCTCACACTTAATAACAATCTAATAAGCACATCAACAGCGAATGTACCGTAAGTTCTTGTGTGTGAGCCAAAAGCGTACAACCCGAGCAGAAATTATGATACAGTTTCAAGCTTCAGACTTGTTGTTTTATATGATAATACACTGCAAGCTATTAAGAACAGTCTAGGGAAACTCATGTGCTCTACAGGGTGTAATATTTAATGAATTAGTCTCAGAAGTAAGTTAATAGTCATGTTCATTTGTGAGTGTCATAGATTACCTTGTTCGCAGTCTGGCAAATGAGGAGTAACACCGTCATAATCTGCTCTTACGGGATCTCTGAGCTCGTACATTTGTGCTGGAGGTAGATGATGCAATGGTGGGATATCAGCTTCTCTCGGGTGAATTTCCATTCCTCTTGGGTCGCTGTATTGTGCTGTTGGGGGAACATGGCTGTATGATGGTGTTCGGTTAGGAGGGTAGCTGTTAAAGTTGAACTGTGGAGGAGTATAACCATAAGGCTGGTGCGACAATGGCGGAGGTCCACAAGAGTCGTAGCGAGAAGGAATTGGGTAGTTGGACCGTCCATAGCTGTATGCGTTTGGGTACATTCTCAACTATTTTCTTGGCAAAAAAACTTTAAGGTGTATTATTATCAAATGTTCGGCTGGGTTCTGAAGTCGGCACACTACACAACTTTTAATCGATTTCTTGCAGCACCGCTGTCAGCTAAGTTGTAACTGATATGAAAGCGCGCTTTATTGAACGTAATTGATACAAACTACTGGCTGTCGGCAAGTTTTTGTACTGTACTAAAAACAAAACGTCCAAAACAAATGGAATTATTAACGTCATGTGTCCCACAACATTTTATTGAAAACAAAAATTTTAAAAAATGCCTAAATAAAAGTAGCAGAAAAATCTGATTCAGTTATGAAAATCGGAGCAAAGAGTTGCCCGTCTGGACAAAAATAAACATACGAGATAATTGAATACGCGGAGTTCCCATCTCTACACTTTAATGTGCCGCACTACTCAAGCTGTTTATTACATTAAGCTTTTTTCTCATTTTTCTTTTGAGTGCGGCGCTCTTGCCGATATTCTGCGACCAGCAGTGATAATGCGTTTTTTATGCTTTCCAGTTAAAGTTGGTTAACACCGTTTTCCCGCCATCAATGAGTTGCTCCACAGAGCTGCAAAAAGAGAATTTTACTCGGCAATTGATTTCTAGTGAGTTTTAACTTATCTTCATTATACAAAGTGATATCTGTTCGGGCTTCGTATTTCTGGTGTTCTCGGTGTGCGTTTAAACGCGAACACATGTCATTGTTTACACAAGTTTAAGAGTGCCTTTGTCTCAAAGATACTTTGGTTTGTTTTGAGAAGTCAAGTGGTACGTTAACTGTTGCCTGAGGGAGAGGGAGTGAGGCTAAAATCCAAATAAAAGCGAAACAACCAAATCATAGCCGCGAGGACAGCCCTAAGTGTTTCTGACACGTATTTGTCAACTCCAACCACATCCGTCAATTGAAATAATATATTTTAATTACATTCGGACCGAATATTAACTTCTCCTATTAAAAATTGCAAAATTAGCTCCGGAATCATTTTAAAAGCCCCATTTAAAATACTTTTAAGTTTCTTATTTTTTCTAGAGAAGTGATTGAAATTTTCAACTTTGTCTCGGAGAACAAACTGTTTAAGTGAATTAACTTATTCACGATCTTGCCACGTTATTTTCGAATGGCTTCCGCTCTTAATAGAATTAGTTATTATTTGAAGAGGTAATTTCAGGTGAATTGTACACAAAACATACAAAATATAATCAAAATTCTAACCGTTGTTTTTGTCCCATTCATAACAAGTATATCTCGAAGTTTTTTTTATCTGGCAAAAAAAGTCTAATAGAACTCTTTAAGTTAATCAGACCTTTACAAATATCTTTTTAGCTATTAAAAGCTGAAGAATAAACAATTTGTTTAGTTATTACAAGTTGTACAACAATCAAATTTTATGTTTGTTTAAAGCATGTCAAAACAATACTTGTTTGATGATCAAGCGAAACTTGGCACCGGACCGAAAACCAAAAGCTAGCTCGATAATTTTACAAGATTGTGTCCCACACAGCCGGCGCTTATCTGATGTCTCCGGTTTCTGTTGTGTTAATTAAGCGGATGTGAGTCTTTGACCTCCCCGGGACAAGACAAAAATCCATCGCAGGATAGCTCCCAGCACATGGTGGTATTCATTACGGACTTGGTAAGAATGGAAAACTGAGTCAACTTTGCCGAGCAGAAAAGTTCACACGACTGTTCAAATTTTGCATAGTTCTAGAACATGGAACGGAACCCCGCAAACCACACAACCTCAGCTCTCAGATCGAACGCGGTGATCACAAAGACAATAAAAATTGATCTAAATTACCTGAAGAGGCCGGTGGCGTAGCTAGAATCTGAAAAATTTGCAGGCCCGGTATGCGAGGGCGAAAGCTGTGGACGTATAATCGCCTCTTGGTAGATCCGCGGGTATGCTCCTGCAGGAAAATGTTGAAACTGGCGCTTCTGAAATCGCCAAAAATGTACTTAAATTATAAAACCTATGTTAGAAATTGTCTTCCCTGGAAGAAAAAAAGTGTTTTTAGCATTGGATCCGTTCATGTAATTGGGGAATTTTTTTCCCGGTTCTCGTTGACTTCGCCCAGTCAAAATCATTTTGATGAATTTTGAAATAATAAACACGATTCAGAAACGCTGTGAGTGTTCCTTCTCAAGATAAATAATGATAGATTTTTCCATTGGCCTTCAATGAAGATATATACCATTCAACTTTTGTTTTACTTTTTTCTTTTGCTTTTTAATTTGAAAATTAGATTCTGCTAGATTTCTTACCATGCGACTGATTGACAATGTTCAGTGATAATTACCGTTTTATTTTAAAGGAGGCAAGCGCCAAGCTCAACAAACTTGTTTCACTTTCAATTACGTACAAATTAAAAGAAATTTGCTTGTTAGTTCACTTTGAACTTAGGCCACAAGCGAGCACTGATCCGATATTGCAGAAGTTTAGGTTTTAGGGTTTAGAGTGCGCACGCACTTCCCCAACGGCCGCAAAGTCCACTCCATTAAATAAGATCAGTAATAAATTAGAATATCTAATTTGTCAGCAAAGAAAAAAAAATACCCTAAGTTCAACACAGAACTAGAACTTGGTTATTTTGATGCTGTCCTGAAAATATGAAAGTTATGATAACATGACGTCATGTTTGGGGAGGGGGGCGGGTCCAAAAGTTTTTGTCCGCACCTCCCCAGCAAAATTTCTGCGGACGGGCCTGACAACGAGTATTAACCACGCAGCATTCTCTACACACGCGTGGTCTTATAGTGCATGCTCAATCTTTTTAATTTAGTGGCCGTCGAGTTATCTATACTTCCACGTTCGTGTTATCTATAAATTGACGTTTATAAATAGAGCCACATCCCACAAGCATGCGCTGTATTACCCATAAATGTAATAACGACCACAAATGTAATACCCACCATAAATGTAATAATTATCAACCATAAATGTAATAATGAGCCCCACCTTAAATGTAATAAAATTCAACCATAAATGTAATAACTCAAACCTAACATAAATGTAATACCCATCAACCATAAATGTAATAATCAACTTTGCCGTTCTAATAGAGGTCTCCGAAATGAGACTTTGGCTTTTAGTGTACCTATATCATGCATCACAGTATATCACGTGACCGTGGGAAAAACCCATTTTGTTTTGACTACACATTTATCAATCCAACATACTATAGGTACACAAACCCTCGTGAAAGTTGTCGATGTACCCTGTCAATCAAGTTCTCGTATATAGACGTTCAGTGACGTCATATATCGCGTGATTATAAAGAAATTTTTAGTATTTTGACCCTGTAACAACTTGTCTGCGAATCGGGATTACTGTGGTGAGAGATAAGTGCTGCACAAGTTTATCCACCCATACCACACATGAAGTCTCATAAATCACGAATGCGACTGTCAATTATGGTTTTACATAGCATTAAGTGTGAAAATAAATGTCAATTAGAATAGGTGCACACTCTGCGACTTATTATACCGTAACTACATTCTGCATAGTACATTCCAAGACCAGAAAGCATTCTGGTCCTAAGTAAAACAAAGTTACCTATGAAATGCTGTAAATTTACCCATTATGTGAGGCAAAAACAACAATAAAATGTACCATAGCTGTACCATTATATTGCAAAATTATGAATAAAGCAGCATAATTATGGGCCATATAATTCATTTCTGGCTTGGAATGTACTATGTAGAATGTAAATGCGATATGCAACGTTAATTGAAATAGCTGTATCAGTTAAACCTAAATATATTAGGACCCATACCTCGTCCATTTAGTGAAGTTCTTGGAATGCAATTGGACATAAGATGAAAATATCATTTTTAATGATATAAAAACCATATTAAAAAAATCACAAACATCGTGCATTTTTCTCTGCAACTTTAACATAGCATACGCTTCAGATTATTTTGGGCGCTTTAATACTCTGCATCAAACGGGAACATTAACGTCTTTTAGAATAAATGGATTGTGCTAACAGATCTAGCAAGAGAAATATTAAACATTTACATATTTGTCCATCCTTTAGAAACATATGGCAATAGTGAGCAAAATTATTTTTTCCGTTTCCAGAAAATGTTAATGATTCGGAACATACCAAG
>JAOBAY020118646.1:0-16431 GCA_025331085.2 Zoanthus sociatus | reverse complement strand
GGATAGGAAGGGAGGTTTGGGGGGAGCACAAAAGTTATTAAATTTCAAGTCCATCCCGACCGAATAAAGAGTTGAATGTGATAAATGTTTAGTCATAGCTGACTTGAATCTGTAATGCAAGAATCTAAAGTGTTTCTAAAAGGTTATTTATGCTATGAAAATAGACTATAGTTATATAAAATAGTAAGACAGAAAGATCATTACGACGAGAGGTCTGGCGCGATACGTTTTGGGAAAGTACCAGTCTGTCATTTTTATAATCCGGTGGGACGTTTTTTTTTTCTGTATTTTTTAAAAAATAAATATAGCCTATGATTACTTCGAAAGTATTATCAACACCTTCAAGAAATTGCAAGTTGCGCGTGTCTTCATAATTAACTTTGAATTAAAGAAATAGTTGAGAATCACGTGACCACAGCTGTCCTGAATTAGTCAGCTGTCACAAAATGGTATAACCAGAATGGAAAGAGCAGGTTGACATCAGTAAAATGGTAAAGATTGAACTATTGACTTCAAATATGTAAAAAGAATGACAAGCAGGAGAAAACCATGGGATATTTTCTAAAGATTTGTATGACTGGTGAGCAAGCCCTGCTCTATTTAAATCCAGTACCATTTTCACATACATTTCCAGTAGAGAAATTGTGATTTTGTATTCGTTGTCATTTTTGAAGTTTTGAACCTCTGAGACTTGAAACCATACCTTTTAGCTATTGTTAACTGGCTGTTCCCATTTCTGAACATTATTCAGTCCTAATTAATCTAAGGAAGGTGTGGTCACGTGATCGCTTACTGCAAAAGGGCCTATTATGCTTTCTAGCTGGTTAGTTATAATAATAACTTTTATCATTTTATTATTATTATTATTATTTTATTATTATTATTATTATTATTATCATTATTATTATTATTATTATCATTATTATCATTATTAGCTGGTTAGTTACCTTCTGCCTCGGTCATGAATTTCCTTTGTGCAAGCTCTTCAGCTTCCTTTCTCTTCCTTCGACGACGCTGTAAATTGTGAGAAACACAATGTTAAATCAATAACAAGATTCAGTTGAAAATTGAGGACGTTCAGTCCTAGAATCAGTATGGGCAACACACTGAACGAATCATGAAAAGATACAAACTTTTAATTTTTTATACAACACTAGAATACCAATCTGTAGTCTTTTAACAGCTGAACAGCGGTGGCTTAAATAGTGTTTTTTTTACAGATAGTTTTTTTTTTGGCCTAAAATGGTCCATGGAAATAAATAATTTATTCATTAAAACAATAATAATAAATACTAATAGTTAGAATTTAAAAATTTGCACTTTGTATCCTGCTTTGCGGACATTGAAGTCCTGAACAGCCGAATAATGGCCTGGTATACGAGGTGGAATTTAGAAACTTCCAGTACTTTGTATGAAATACATGCATTTCAACCTATAATTACTAATTAAATGTTTTCATGAAAAAACAAACAAACAAACAAAAAACTTATAAGAACTTGAAGTGAGGCAGCCCTAGCTGAGACGGAAAGACTTCGAAAACAGCATAGTCCTAACTTTTTAGTTACTTAAAGCCCGATTTAAACTATCCATCGAGTTAGTATTTATTTCAAAGACTCTAACAGGTACTTAATGTGTTTCAGGCGAGGTCGACATTTATTAATGATGAATGAATGTAAATGCAAAAACTAGATTTAGTGAATTGTCCAGCTCGCTCACTTCTTTCTGATAAAATAAAAGGCACAAAAATTTAGTTTACTGTGAGCTCAATTAACCCAGGATCCAGTTGAGAGGAAATAAACATCAAAATTTAGCAAGAACCGTTTTTGTTAATTTGTTGTTAACAGTGTGTATTTTTTTAAAAAAAAGTTGCAGTCAAAAAAAGCGCGTTGCCGCACCTACCTGTAAGTCAGTAAAATTGAAAATTAAAAACTAATATTTGTGATACCATTTAACTGATAAAATCTGTAAATGATATTAGTCCAAGTTTCGTCCCTGTAATAGTTTAGTGTCAGTGATTTCTTTTTTAAAAAAGCTGCAAAAGTATTAAAAAACATTAAATGAAAAAATAAAGTGGCAAAAAATGTTTTACTTCTTGTTTTTCTAATTTCTTCTGTTGAGTTAAAGTCTGTTTTCGCAAGTGTGAAGTTGATGCTCAAATATTATAAACAAGCATTATCTCACATCCAGAACGGAATATTAATTGCACCTGCCTTGTGTAAAGAAGCTTTAAAGATTTTTATTTTATACTTTTTTAAAAAAAGAATTGTTTTCAATCTCTTTTGAGTCTTTAACAAATCAGAGAAGAGAAGTTTCAATTACATTGTTTTATTTTGAGAAGAGTTTTAATATAAATGAGACGTCAAAACGAAAATTGTTTTGGCTGAAATTTATCGGAACGCTGAAATGAGGAAACATACTCAACTGATAAATGATATGCGGAATTTAATTAGCGAACAAGATTTAAAACTAAAAGTTAATAAAATAAAAAAGAAGCTTTACAACGCAGTCATACTTTTATTTCAAACTTACCCTCCAAATCTGAATTGCTGCAATGAGTCCTAAGATAGGAAGAATGTATTTCCACGGGATATGGTAACCAAGAATGTTGAAGTTTGCCACAGTGTTACAAACTGTCGCAACGATATCTACGTGAGGCTTGACGTGTTTTCTATATTTCTTTTTGATAAACGGAAAAGAAACTGCCAGTATAATACCAACAACTGCAAGAATGGCTAGTTTCTTTTTGAATCCAGCCATTTTGGTTGACTTTAAAACAATTCTAGCGGTAAGTTCGGTTGTATATATATTCTGTGTTTACGATTTTTTGTGCCTCATTATTTATATATCAACGCTATAAGCCTCGTCTTCACGCGTCCAATCAAATAACGGCATGATTCTTGTGGCTTTTCTTAATTCAAAACAACACAAAAAAGTAGAGCGATATTTTGTTTTACTGGTACCAGATCTTGGCATTGATTCAAAAGTGTTTTACATACAACAAAAAAATCTGATTCATTTTGAAAACAACGAAAAAAGTTGATTTTTTTTAAAATATTACAAAAAAATTACCTTTATCACTCTATAACTTTTCCTTAAACTAACATTCGCTATATGAAACTGTTTGAATAACTCGATATTTTATCTATGACATTATTATATAATATTCATAGGAGCTTTTAAATTGCAGAAAAGCCAAAAAAAAAAAAAAAAATCGGACTTAAAAGAGTAAATGTGGAAAGTTCGAACACACAATATTTTTCATCGACTTTATGAGAAGGCCGAGGTTGAATTTAACCGTAAAAACTAAAGAACAAGCTAGGAAAATTAACTCAGACTGAAGTTTCAAAAGTTTTGGCTTGACCGATTCCGGTATTCAGTTCATTGCTTCAACATACACAAATAAGGTTTAAATTAAAATTTATTATCAAACTTTTTTTTACCTTTAAAAAAAATGGAGATTTTGCAATAATAATAACATTTTCAAGATTTCTAGATATGGAAATTTGGAACATTTTAGGCTGCAGTCGTCAAGAATTAAAACAATCTTGCCCAAGCCCAAACTTACCGGTTCACATTTATTTATAAGCCTACAAATATAATGATCCGTTAGGAACATTCCAAAATCATCCTCTCGTTACCGTGGCCCGAAAAACTTCATGAAATGTTAATAACACACCGTCACATTAACTTAGGTTACGTTAACTTTATTGCATTCTTTTATACAGCTGTTTTAAAAGACAGACATCAGCATTATAGCAAATTCTGTGACTGATGGTAGAAAGAACAGTTCTGTCGTCAGTGTTTATGAAAATAAAAAATATATACACGTGGCGAATAGACCCAGTAACGAAGTTTACAAGTTAAAGAAAAGCAGGGCTTTTACGATAGCAAAAGAAAAAACTACTTTTAATTCTTCACCCTTTCATGTATCTGCTGAAATATATATCGGACAAAACAGAACTTCACAGCCTTCAAAATATTTTGTATGACGCATTAGTTGGGCTTAAGTGTGAGTAAAACGCCTTTCTTAATAAACCATATATATAAAATCTGTGACATACAGAAAACTACTGTATTTTTTAGATAAAAATCGAATGCCCAAGTTCTTAAGACTTCATCACGTTTTACGTGTTCTTTCAGAAAAAAGTGGCGCTTTTTCTGTAGTATTTATATATATTGTATTCATCTTCCTTCAAATTTCAAATTTCTGTGTAGAGATACTCAGCGATTCCACAATCATTGGTTTGATAAAAGCTTTTAACGAAACTCATCGTCTTTTGTACTCTCCAACTTTTATATTAAATTCTTATATCTAGTTAGTGACTATATATAACATTCTTCGGTTCAACTACGGACGAAAAACTATTATGTCAAATGCGCATGTTACCGTATAAATGGTAATCGGATATTTTCATATGTGAAGAAAAAAACGTTTTCGAGGTGGAAATATATAAATATTACATCAAAACTATATTGCTTCTGTCAGTATACGCGTTTTTGTTATAAGGACAACTTTATAAAAACAATGGGCTCAAATTGGCCGAAAATTAAGAACAATTTAAGATCAAGCTTGGGCTGAGGCTGAAAAAAGGTGAAAATGTTTCTAGTTGAAACTTTACTGAATCTTGTAAGTTACGTTTGCAATGTGCACAGTAGAAACACAAAAGCACTTTTTGTCCCAAATGATACACGTATTCAAATAATATTAAAAGTTCCTTGTTAATCTTAGATAAATATAGAGATCTCCTCAAAATACACACGACCAGCATTGTTTTTTAATGCCTTGTCTTCTTGTTTTGATTTCCCATAATTTCAAACTGCTCACAGAAATAAAAACAAATTAAGAATAAATTGAGGCTGAAGCAGCTAAAAAATTAAGAACAATGAGCCTCGGCAAAATTTACTGGTTCTTATAAAAAAAACGTGTATACGACGTCTTCATGTAGGAAAAGGGAGTAAAGAGTACTTATGTCAAAAGTAAGCAATGTTTTGATCAATACTCCAATTGCTTCAAGATTCCTTCTGTCAGTTTCTTTCCTTTAAGGAGTACTTCTGTTGGGATTTGTTGAACTAAAACTTGAACCTGTGAAGAAAATTCCATAATTCGCCATTTATTCATTGAACTAACCAAAATTAAACCAGAAAACCCAAAAAGATCAAAGAAGGGTTTCAGGAACAGAGCAACTAATATCGTATTCAAAAGAAATACAGCAGGATTTCTTTACAAAGAAATGTATTTTGAAATGAGAAAAACTGTAACTAACTTACTCAAAAAACGTTTAACCGATCATATTGATTAACAGAAAATACTGCACGATTGGACGATTTGAAGTTCAAATATTTGATATCAAGGCTGGTGAGGATTATGATTATAATGATGAAAAAAGAAGCAGCAGGAACAGAATAAAGGTGATGACTGATGAGATTAGGATGATCATGATTGTAATGATGAGGGTATCGAAGTTAAAGATCTCAACGATGGTAAGGATGATGCTGATAATGATGATCACTGATGAGATTAGGATGGTCATGATTGTAATGATGATGGTATCGATGTTTAAGATGTCCACAATGGTGAGGATGATGATGATAATGATGAGATGTGGATGATCATGATTGTAATGATGATGGTACAGTAACGATAGTTAAGATGTCAACAATGGTTATGATGATAATGATGAAAAACAGCAGGATAATGATGACTGATGATATGAGGATGATCGTGATTGTAATGATGACGATATCGATGGTTAAGATGCCAACAATGGTGATGATGATGATGATGACTGATGATATGAGGATGATCGTGATTGTCATGATGACGATATCGATGGTTAAGATGTCAACAATGATGATGATGATGATGATGACTGATGATATGAGGATGATCGTGATTGTAATGATGACGATATCGATGGTTAAGATGTCAACAATGGTGATGATGATGATGATGACTGATGATATGAGGATGATCATGATTGTAATGATGATGGTAACGATAGTTAAGATGTCAACAATGGTTATGATGATGTTGATGAGGAGCAGGATAATGATGCTAATGAAGATGCTAAAATTGATAATCATGATAAAGATGATAGTGATGATATTTATAAGATGAGGATGATGATGACAAAATGATCATAAAATATTTCTAACAAAGACGATGATAATGATAATGATTATGATGATAATATGATCATGATAAAGATGACGATCATAATGGTAATAATGATAAGATGATGATGATGATAATGATGACAAAATGATCTTGATAAATATGATGACGATGATGATAATGATGTTGACGAGGACAGGGATCATGATAATGAGGCCAACAAAGGCGACGATTATAATGATTGAAAAGGGTGATGACAATGAAGATTCAGATAATAACGACGACAAGGAAGACGACGATGGAAAGGAGACAGAGGCACAGTCAAATCTCTTACTAAGGTAATGCAATAACAGTAACAAGGAGTACAAAACAGTTAAGGTTGCCGTTAGTGTTTAAACTTTATGATGATAGCTCACAAGGAATAGAGAATGAAGCACCTTTCCTGCTTTGAGCTACAAACATTCTGTAACAGTTTGTGAAAACTGAGAACTTAAGAAACGAGAACGAAGGTGATACAGACAAAGGCAATGAGGACGAAGGCAGAGAGGACGAAGGCAGTAAGGATGAAGGTAGTGAGGACGAAGGCAGTGAGGACAAAGGAATAAAGGCAATGAGGACGAAGGCAATGAGACGAAGGCAATGAGACGAAGGCAATGAGGATGAAGGCAGTGAGGATGAAGGCAGTGAGGACGAAGGCAGTAAGGACAAAGGAATAAAGGCAATGAGGACGAAGGCAATGAGGACGAAGGCAATGAGGATGAAGACAGTGAGGATGAAGGCAGTGAGGATGAAGGCAGTGAGGACGAAGGCAGTGAGGACAAAGGAATAAAGGCAATGAGGACGAAGGCAATGAGGATGAAGGCAGTGAGGATGAAGGCAGTGAGGATGAAGGCAGTGAGGACAAAGGAATAAAGGCAATGAGGACGAAGGCAATGAGGATGAAGGCAGTGAGGATGAAGCTTAGGTCAGGTTTGCAGAAAGATTAAATGAAACGCAAATTTGGAAACCAAAACGTTTAGTCGCTAATGATAAGAAACCATCAGAAACCGAAACAAATTTTTAATGCAATAGGAGAAAGTTACTCACTTGATCGACAGGGGACAAATTTTCAAAATAACTTGGCATCTTCTGGCGATCAATCTCGCCAGCCTTGAATATTTCATTTAACACAATGCTGTGTAATTAGTAAAAGAAAATTAAAATTAAGACTAGAGTAGCAACACAAGTTAATCCTCAAGTATTACAGAAAAACCTTCGTCGCAAAATGAATGCAATAAAATACAAAACAAACAGTACAATTAATACAAGACAAGACAATCAATATAATACATAATACAATGCAATACAAGACAAACAATACACAACAATACAAACAAATACAATACAATGCAATACAATACAATACGGTACTTTTTTGAATCATGTGCACACCTAGGAGTTACAAAACTCGTTAGACGTGAACTTACATGTACAAAATATAAAACATGAAATACAATTAAAGATATTTAAAGATAAAACACCAAACTACAGATATTGCGGGGTTTAAAATGCACAGAGAGTGCTCTATTCTGAATGCAGTAGAGCGGTCGAAAAATGTGAAATTTAAAAGTATATAACGTTAAAAAAAGGGAACAACTTTAAAGCTTCACGCCTTGGCAGGGCTCAAAATTAAGAAAATTTCATGGTCGCATATTTGCGACTGGTTGCAAAACTTTAGTTGCAAAATTAAAAAAAGTTGAAAAGTAGTGGTAAGGTAGTGACTTCTGGTGGATAATTTTGGTTTTATTTTATTATAAATATAAAAAGTATAATAAACACTTTATTTAACGTCAACTGTGAAGGAAGTGGTTGCCCATTCTTCCTAGCCAGAGGCTAATGTTTAATCGCTCGATGGCTCAGATCTTGCTGTCGGAGATGAAGATTGGTCACAAAATTATGACCTCTGTTAAAGTTTTGGTCACAAAAGGTATCGGTCGCAATCTCGAGCCCTGCTTGGGTGACCATCAGATAACTGATTGAAAATTCAGAGTTACTGAGTTCAAAACTGATGCTATAAATGCTCATTAAGTAATGCCTTTTTGTGAGCAGATGAATGGCGATTGCCTCTATTGAAATAAATAGAGTTTGTTCCAGATGTGTCTGCATTTAGATACAATTTTCTGATACTTATAGCTAAATGCAGAACTTACTTTGCATTCGTGGATCCTGAAAAGGCTTTTGATAGAGTAAAACGTGAAGTGCTATGATGAGCAATGAGAACAATGAAAGTTGAGGAATGGCTTGCCGGTGTTTTCCAAGCTTTGAACAAAAATGCCACGACTACAGTCATCCCATAGATCTAAATGCAGATATGAGAACAATCACCATTTCTCCGCTCATGATAAAGGCATTACTTAATTAGCATTGAGCACTACTTTTGAAGTCAGTAACTCTGAATTTTCAATTATATCTATTAATATGTTCATTTTTAAAAATATGAAGAATTAAATTTAATTAACATAAAGCTTGTTCCACAAAGTGCTAGCAATGTTAATAAAAATGTTAGCGAAGGTTAAGATTGGATTTGGGTTGTCCCAGTCGAGTGCCCGTACCCCTAAGATTATAGTTTGCTTTCTTGAGTTGAAGTAACTTATTAATATAACTTGGACCTTCAAGTCTCGTGCACCTGTAAATTGTGCTACCTATATTTGACATATTTTTTTAGCCACATGCCACAAGCATTACGCTTATATTCATACATGTCTAAGACTAATAGGTGCAAAAAAGCAATTTCTTAGTTTATGAAAAATGACTAAACCACAAAACCATGGTCATGAAGCATAACACTTACTTAGCATTTTGAGTGTTCATCACCTGACTGCTGACTGCCAGTGTTTCTTCCAAGTTGTAGGCCTTGAACGACCAAGAATTATGTTTCAAATACGTTCAAAATGAAGCGAACATTTACAGCACAAAACTGATTATAGACTTTAGTAGAGATTTTAAATATAAGACTTGCATGAAGTGATTGGTTTTAAAAAACTATTGAATGCGTCGGCTGAGAGAAACACTTGGCTTAACCAACTCTAGGTTGAAAAGTTTTATCATGACGGTATATGGAAAACACCGAGCTGACGTTTGGAGAGGTTGTTCTTAGTCAGAGTAATACTTTGATTCCTATCCTCTTTATTGATTTGACTGGAAGAGGGGTTAACGTTCGAAACATCAGCTTTATGCTTTCTCTACGGTAATCATCAAACTTTTCAACGTAGAAATGATTAAACCACGTCCTTTGTACGAAGCGCAAGTACAAAGTAATTGTCCTTTTTTCTTTGATGACTTTTTTCCATAGTTACCGTTACACAGGTGCTTATAAGAAGAATATCTATCGCGAAGTCCTGCAATCTCGCACCTCGTCCGCCTCAGATCATTTGTTAAAGATCCATTTCCCATAATTACCATTACACAGGCGCTTCTAAGAAAAATTTATATCTCAACTTAAATCTCACACCTCGTTTGCCTTAGATCATTTGTTAAAGATCCACTTCCCATAACTACCATTACACAGGTACTTATAAGAACAATTTCTATCTCAACTCAAACCTTGCACCTCGATGGCCTCAGATCATTCGTTAAAGATCCATTTCCCATAATTACCACTAAACAGGCGCTTATAACAAAAATTTCTATCTCAACTGAAATCTCAAATCTCGTTCGCCTTAGATCATTCGTTAAAGATAATTTCCAATAATTACCATTTCACAGGTGCTTTTAAGAAGAATTTCTATCTCAATTCAAATCTCGCACCTTGTTTGCCTTAGATCATTCGTTTAAGATCTATTTCCCATAACTACCATTACACAGGTACTTATAGAAAAAAATTCTATCTAAACTGAAATCTTGCACCTCCTTCGCCTTAGATCATTCGTTAAAGTTCCATTCAGCAATCAGAGGTAAGCCTCTCATCTCCTCGTGCAAATGTAAAAAACTTACTTGATGGAACCAGCCCGGGGGGATGATAAGAAGTTCTCCAGGCTGTTGCACAAATGTAATGGCTCTCGCATTGAGGAAGAGTGGGTACTTCTTCAGATCCGGTTCATACGCATCTATGGGGCTAATTAAAGAATAGAATATTCACTGTGGTAAAGTGTCACGACATAAAATCTGAGATTTGTGAACTAATGGAATTTGTTATGATCATCGAGTGCAAAAAATGAGCATGTTGGTGAAAATTGTTGGCGAGATATCACCACAGTTATGCTCTAATGACTCCATGCAGATCTTTCTAAAAATGGCTTCGTTATTGAGGTTAGGAACCAAGCAATTCAAAACGGGTTTGTATGGGATCATCAGAGCATAACAGTGGCAATTTCTCATCACTGATTGGTGGAAAAATGCTAAATTTTGTCATGGTGGTATTTTTCATCTTCTTATTTCTGAATATTACACCAAATTCACAATCAAAGTTTAGTGAGGTCATCATTTAGACAATTCAAGGTTTCAACGTTTGGATCATTGCCATTCAAAATGGGGTTAGCGTTGCTCTGCTGAAGGGCCAACGCCCAAAACTCCAGCTCCTTACCCAGCTTAAAGATCAAAACATTTCAACTTTGAGTAGCCTAAATCACAAAACTAATCAGTAAGGTCATGAACGGCCCACTTTCACACTGAGAAAAGCAAAAACCGATTTACCTTAATTGCAATTATGCTTAATTGCAAATATGCAATTGCACATTGTTAGTGGGCACGGGCACAAAACTAAATATGTTCACCCAAACCCTTACGATAAGTCAGGCTTTAGGGTTTCAACCTCAAAATGTAACAGTTCTTTTGGGTTCCGTGCCCACAAATCATTTTCAATAGATAAAACATAGAAAAGAATGCATATATTATTTAACTAACAAAGCATACAGAAACCACATAATACTTTATTTTCAACCATAATCACATTTGTCACTAAAAGCCTGCAGAGTAAGAACTGTAAGCTAAAGAAACATTATTACATGCAGCAATAAACTTAATTATGGTTTATTAGAAAGAATAAACGATTTTACAGTATTCTCTTCGTATTCTGGTTTAAACATTGATTTTGTTTTGCCCAGAGTGATTGCATTAAAGAACTGGAACAATGGAAAACAGAATTTTGGTTCCATAGTTTTACCATCATTTCCGCGAAGCCCTAAGGGACTGTTAAACAGTTCGAAAAGAACTCTACTCCAGAACTATCCATATTTCTCAAATCAAGTCCCTACCCAAAGACAACTTGGGGATAATGCTACACTGAGACAACTTGAATGGCAGAAATAACCCTACCACTGAGATAAATGTGGGACAGAGATAACCCTTCCCCTGAAATAACTGGGGAATAACACTACCCCAAAGACAACTTGGGGTTAACCCTGTCCAAAGACAACTTGGAGGACAGAAATAACCCTAACACTAGGATAACCTGTGGGACAGAAATAATCCTACCCCTAACATAATTTGGGTATAGCACTATCCCAAAGACAACTTGGGGTTAACCCTGTCCAAAGACAACTTGGAGGACATAAATAACCTAACCACTAAGATAACTTGTGGGACATAGATAATCCTACCCCTAAGACAACTTGGAGGACAGGAATAACCTTATCACTAAGATAACTTGTGGGACATAGATAATCCTACCCCTAAGACAACTTGGAGGACAGAATAACCTTACCACTAAGATAACTTGTGGGACAGAGATAATCCTACCCCTAAGACAACTTGGACGACAGGAATAACCTAACCATTAGGATAACTTGTGGGACAGTGATAATCCTACATCTAAGACAACTTGGAGGACAGGAATAACTTATCCCCAAGATAACTTATAAATAATGTCAATTGCAAAGGAAGTGGTTGCCCATTCTTCCTAGCCAGAGGCTAATGTTTAATCACTTCACGGCTCAGATCTTGGCGTGAAAATAAAATTTGCAAAGGGAGGAAAACCAGAGTACCTGGAGAAAAACCCTCGGAGTCAGATTGAGATTGACAAATCTCAGCTAACGTGCGAAGCCTGGTAATCGATCCCGGGTCGTTGAGGTGGAATATGCGACTGATGGCCACTACGACAACCTGACCCCCACAACTAGGAATAACGCTATATGGTACACTAAAACCTAGACTGTACCTGTTGTACTTAAAACAATCCAGAGGAAAATTACATCTCTTGTTCTTCATGACATACAGATAATCATCCTGACCAGGTGGATACAACTGTAAAATAATAATCCTGTCATAAAGTTAAATGAGAACTGAACCCTAAACATTCCTTTTATCGCTTGAACATTCAGGCATAGTAAAACAACTATAGGAAGTTTTTTTAAGCTCTTAGCTGAGCAGGTCATAAAAAATTGAAGTTTCGTAACAAATCAAAAAGATTTGAGTGGTGGGTCATTTTGTGATGTCAGCGGTTGTTGCTGCTACAGCAAAGCAGTCTGGTATTTTTACATACAGACTGAGCAAGCGAGGTTAATAATAAATAGGTTATTATATGACTTTTTTTACTTCTGGTAATTTATTTATCCCATGCCTAGGTCTACGGAAATTATCGAAAATATTCGACAGTTTTCGGAAAGCTTCTGAAATGTTTAAAAAACTGTTTTTATGCATATTTGGATTTTTAAACATTTTCTAAAAATCTTCGGAAGAGTTATAGGAAATCTTCCGAAATTTAGGAAGTTTCTTAAAATCAATTTTTAAGTAATTTTGCAAGTTTTCTGAAAATCAGCATCCGCGAAACCCGTCCAAATTGCACGTATACGGCCCGTAGGCCGAATACGCATTTTGACAGACAGCGTGTCAGCCAATCAGAACGCAGGAAATTGCAAAGTCATATAATTTGTTTTAATTTAATTAAACTAATTTGTATACAATATACTTTCAAAGATTGATTGACGTTTCTGTTCTACTTATGGCACTTTGCTCATAATTTCGCTATTCGTTTCATAAAATGATTTATGAACAGTCTGCATTTTTATATCCGGGCTTTCCACAGGGAAAAAACTGTTCATGAAAACAGTACTTGCGGTCATGATTTTAATATAAAAATAATTAATTACAAATTCGCAACTACTATTGGACATTGATCATTAATGTATGTTAGATTCAAGAGAACATTTATTATGTAACTTAACTACGACAGCACTCACAAATAATCAATTACGCTAGTTTTTAAATATATAACGTAGGTTCAAGACATAGATTTACAAAAATTATTAAGATTTCGAACAACACTGCCATATTTAAACACTGAATATCGAACCTACGTCATACCATACCACTAACAACCTTTTAACGACCACAGTATAATATCTCTTCTAGAGACTTTTCTTCGTTTCTACACTCAATTTCTCTTAATTGATTAATTAATTTGACTTAAATTAAAAAAACAACTTCACAGAGTTATTCTACTACACCAATAGATTCAAAGAAAATAGGTTAGTTTTAGCAATTCAGTTCTCCTACACTTTTATCCATTGTTCAGCAGATTTTACTGTTGGCATACCCATCCCTTTTATGAAACTGTTGTAAACTCTCTTGGAATCACCTTTACTAGCTAAGAATTTTGAAAGGTTGCCTGGGTTTGCTAAAGATGTCAGATCGTTCTTAAGCGTTTCTTCACTGATTTTTGTCCAAGTTTTAGGGATCACACTGACAATACTGAAATAGACAATAAAGTAACTGCGGACATTAAATATTTGGCAAACTTCAGATCAAAAGTTCTCGTCGTTTTTAAGTATGTCATAGATGTAAGATATTTCTGCATCAGCCCAACATTTCTAATACCTAAGTTTGCAATTTTAATAAAATTGTTATTCCACAACGGTTTATCAGTAAAAAATCTGTTGGTTCTATTGGATCACCTATATAATCTTTCATGCATTAATAACGTACGTCTTTCCAAAATGGGTTCTTTAAGTTGGACAATAGTGAGTACAATGACTTTTAGTTCAAATACGCTAAAGCTAAATCCTTTACGTGCCAAGTGGCCCATGGAGCCGGTGCTTATCTCCGGTTTCTGTTAAGTGTTAAGCGGATTAGAGTCTTTGACTCCCCCTGGACGGGACACTAATCCATTGCAGGTTAGCTCCCAGCAAACGTTAGTACTCATTTACCTACCCCGGAAGGATAGAAAGCTGAGTTGGCTTAGGTCACACAAACATTCGAATCTCGCCAAACTGCCGGGATCAAACTGGGGACTTTGTGGTTGGAAAGCAGATATCTTACCAACTACGCCAACCACGTCTGCCCTTTGGTTCAAATAGAGACCAAAACTTTTTTTTGCTTAAAGATGGCAGAATATTACTGGTCAAATTTCACTTTTGTAGCTGCAATTCAAAAAATCTTTTAGGCACATTATCTTTAAAGATTTAACAAACAGTGGTATATAGCACATCCGTAATCCACCTACTGGGATATTTCTGACAATAATTTTCCAGGAAATTTTTTTCCGGATTATTATTCCAAATAACTTTATACAACTGGGTGTTTAGTTTGGTTAATTGAGCATTTGTGAGATTAGGTACAGTTTGGAAGGGATATGTACAGTACTTACTTGGGGATCGCTAAAGATTAAGTTATAACAGCGATTTTACCAAAGAATTTTGATTAAAATTGCTGTAATTCAAATTTGCGCCATAGTCATCGATAAATATATTGAGTATAATGCTCCCAAAAAACGGTCCAATTTTCATCATTAAACCACTGAAGACCAGTTTCAGGTAAAAGTGTTTTGCCACGTGGGAGATGACCCAAAGTTAAATAAAGAAAGAGTGTATTTTTACATAGCAAATCAAATTTCTTTGGCCTATAACCAAATCTAGCACAATGATTGGCTGAAATCGGTCCTGACCAAAACTTCCCATACAAGACCGTTAAGTTATTGGACCGATTTGTCGCTAACACTTCTCTCGTTTGTTCTCTTTTATTGACCTAAAACTGAAGCCATAAAATAAATATCTTAATAACCTCGTTAACTCGGTCTGAACTGAAAAATATTTGCCATCGTTCTGTACAATAAAAGACCTAGGGCAAATATTTTCCCATACAAACCGAGTAAACAAGATCTACATGTTCGATACCTGGAGTAACTGTGGAAACATTAGTATATTATGTAATCTCTACCTCTCTTTTTGTTAGCTAAATATTCAGTATAACTTAGTTAAAACTAATTACGTAGTTTGAAAGATCAATTAATAACCTCCCGGTGGAAACATTTTTCAAGTGTGGTATATGGTGTTACAATAAATTTTTACTACTATGAAAAAAAATCAAAGATTTACATAAAGGTGTCAATTTTGTACTGTAAAGACCTAAATTAAATATCTAAACAAAAGTAATAATCAGTAGAATGTATAATTTTTGTTAAATATCAAAATACTAATAATCTCTCACCTTCCACTTCTTTCGACCTAAAAACACTGCATTGGTTCCAGTCCAGTTATAAGGATCTATTTGTATCAGATATATGCATTGAAAGGATAAGTGATGTGTAAACAATTAATATGCAAAGAATTTCTCAATTTTGAAATATAAGAAGATATAAAGTAGTTCACTATCTCCTGTACTTAGCCAATCATTGAGATTAAAGTTAAGGTCTGATTATAATTATTTCTCAGGCTTTTACTTTGCACATACTTCAATTGTTTAATTTAAATGTAATGATCACTCGTAACATTGCAAATAACACCAGATAAGCTCTATCAGTCATAATAACTCTTCGATCTCTACATTTCATTGGCAGAATTCTTGAATTCATCAGAACTAGTATGTGTGACTCAGGGGTGTAGCTAGGGGGAGGTTCCACCCCCCCCCCCCCTCCTTCTCACATTCCAGAATCCCCTTCTTAATATTTGTTTTCCTATCTTTTAGTGATTTTATTCCAACAATTATTCATTTGTTTTATACTTGCCATACGAAAAGTGAATAGTAATTGCATAATCTGTTTGTAATAATTTCTGAAATCTTAGTAATTAGTAAGCCTTTTTATTTTTATCCCACGTTGGAACCCCACCTCTCAAAACTCCTGGCTACACCCCTGTGACTTCATGCAAGCTCGTGCTGCATGCTTATTTGATCATGCATATGATTTCAGTCAAAATCACAATTAACACTTATTGACTGAAACCAAGGGAAACAGTATGTTTTGTGGTCTCGAGACCGCCAATGTTTCCCAAGGCAGAGCTGAGGGAAACATGGCCATCGAGGGACCACAAAACATACTGCTTTACCGAGGTTAAGTTCTGAGTGAATAAGTGTTTTGTTATATGCCAATTATCAAAGAAGAACAAAAAGCAGCTTTTGAATAATTT